>JBBPBX010003039.1:0-19966 GCA_038048925.1 Garcialebias charrua | reverse complement strand
GGGGGGGTCAACATGAGGTAAGAGGCAGCATGAGTTAGCGTGCCTGTTTTGTAAAGTGCCCTTCTAATGTAGCAATACGCCAGTACCGTCGGGTGGGGGTGGGGTGTGCACAGTTCGGTTCGGTAGGCGGCGTGCTCGGTTATAACCAGGCGCTTGTACAATGGTAGGGGAAACACTGAGATGTTTTGCTATCATGGCAAATAAACACATACATAGGCAAAATCCTTAGCAATAAAAACCTGCTTCTTGCTGCAGTTTTCTTTTTGTTTCATGTACCGGTATTTTCTCTTTCAGAATATCAGATACTTTCCCTCTGACACTAAATACATTCATCTGTCTTAAGAGTTTGGTCATATTTAGGTTGTTATTTAGCTTTTACTTATGGTTATAAATCAAATAAAATGGGCCGCCTGATGGAAAACTTAGAAAGTCCTTCTCAGAGGGAACATACGGGACAGTTTCCAGATGAGCAACAATAAAGCCACCAGCTGCAGCTCAGCCTGCCACTGGACGTGTCACAGCTGCTCACCTCTCCCCGTCTGATGTACCTCTCCTGCATCTTTTCTCTTCCCCTCTACACTTCCTGTGGGAACTACGTTTGCAGAGCGGCACTCCCCCCCCACACCCCCCAATGAGCTGGGGTGGGTCACATCTAAAGCCAGCCGCCAGCGTGGCAGTCCATGAAGAAACAAAAGGCGCAAAGGTGAGGACAGACGCTCGCGGGGTCCCGACCCAACGGTGACGGCGTCTTCCTCCTCCAGAAACAATGAAGGCAGGGACAGGAGGATGTAACAGCACTTTTTTTTTTTCAATAGTGACAAAATGTGTTGCACTCCTCTGTGTTGTAGCTCTGTGGCACCAACGTTCTGTAGGGACAAAGCGATGAAAATTACATTTTAGCTGCCAGTTTTTCACTGAAGGACACGTTCCCTTTGTCCTTGGAGTCCATCCCTACAAAAGTGCTGCTGTCTAATCTTTTCGCATGAGCAGAATGTCTTTGAAAACTATTCATTTAGAGATTTTTAAAAGAATGGTTTTACCTATTTGATAACATCTCCTGATGCATGCTCAGTAACCCGATACATCTAACAAGGTTGACTCAGGTCCTCTGCGTTTTGGATCAAAGATGAAACGTTTCAATGAAGAAGAACCCATCCAGAGGACCTGACTCAACCGTATTTCAATAAGGCTTTTTAGCAATAAAAATATTGAACTTCATAAACTATTTCTGGCATTTATACTGATATTTTGTCAAAATAAAAGTTTGTTTATCCATCTGTCTAAACATCCATCTATAAATTGAGCTTAATAGTGTGAATGTTTATGAAGCATTCACACTATTGTGATCCATTTTTCTTCAATACATTTTTTTTGGCATCTTTTTTGCTCCACAATTTTTGTGCTATTTCAGCAAATCATAAATCAAAACGTTCAGCTCATTCAGAACAATCCTGCTACAACTTTTGGTATTGGTGCAACTTTAGCTTTTTGAAATATTTAGCCTTTTTTTCAAAATTTTCTGCATAGGAAATGACGAGCTCATTTTACATCCTTCAAATTTTTAGATCTTTTTACAACCTTTTACTGCTCCTTTCACATTTTGTTCTGCTTCAGCTTCTTTCAGCTTCATTGTGTAAGCTTAAACTTTTTTCAGCTGCTTTCAATTCTTTCAGCAGTTTTTCAGCAGTTTTGTCCTCCTTTCCGATCTTTCTGCCAACTAAACCATTTTTGTTCTTCTTCTATTTTCTTTCTGCTAATTACAGCTTTTTATGCTCCTTTCACTTTACTTCTGCAAGTTTCAGCTTTTTCTGCCTTTTCAGATATTATTTAGCTTTTTTTGTTAATTTTGGCTTTTCAACTAAGTCTACACTCATTTAAACTGTCTTCAGCCTAATTCTGAAAAAATGTGCTCTCTCCACTTCCTTCTGGTAATTTGCCTTTTTAAAATTACTTTCCAGGTGTTTTTGACTAATGTTGGCTTTTTTCAAATATCATATTTCCTGTCGTACACGTCGCTCCAACATATAAGTTACATCAGTTGGTGTGGACTTGTTCCTGTTTAAAGTGCTTTATAAATAAAATGGTATGGTATGGTATCAGTCCAAATATGTCTAATAAAGTGGGGGGGGGGACGTAAATAAGTCGCTTTGCTGTATAAGTCGCATCTATTATGCGACACCGCTGATGCACCACGTGCACTGATGCATCACACATTACCACTGACAACCCGAAAACGTGGGCCAGTGTTGTGCTAAAAATAGATTGGCTGACAAAATAGCAGCCACGGGAGAGTGTACGGGAGGACTTTAACAAGAATTTAACAAGATTAACACTTAAAACCAATTGTTTGTTTGCTTTACATTATGGTAAAGGTGTGTCTCAGTTGTAATGGTCAAATCAGCTGTGTTTCACCTGGGCGGAGCGGCAAAATGCAGCTAATTTGACGTTTGCTGCAGGAGTTCCGGAGCGAGATAAAGGTGGCTTTGTATGGCAAGCAAAGTGTCTCAATGGCCAATTTTACCCATTAATGAGACACTTTGCTTGCCATATTACTCGAGGGCCCTCTAGTGGCGTAAAATGGTAGTGTTAAATTTTTTCCATGTCAGAATGAATGAAATCGTCAGATCTCAGCCAAAAATTGGATTATAAATATGGGGGATAAAAAGTGTGTTGTTGCTTTGGTGTATAAGTCACAGCCCTGGCAAATTCATGCAAAAATGTGGAGCGGCTTCGGATGTGGAGCGGCTCTCACCAGGGGCATTCGGAGAATGCCCTTGGTGAGAGGCGCCGAGCAGGAGTGGGCATACTCGTTGCCCCCCATCTTGGTGCCTGTACGTTGGGGTTCACCCCGGTGAACGAGAGGGTAGCCTCCCTTCGCCTACGTGTGGGGGGACGGGCTCTGACTGTTGTTTGTGCCTATGCGCCAAACGGCAGCGCAGATTACCCACCCTTTTTGGAGTCCTTGGAGGGGGTATTGGAGGGTGCGCCTCCTGGGGACTCCCTTGTTCTGCTGGGGGACTTCAACGCTCACGTGGGCAATGACAGTGAGACCTGGAGGGGTGTGGTTGGGAGGAACGGCCCCCCTGATCTGAACCCGAGTGGTGTTCTGTTGTTGGACTTCTGTGCTCGTCATGGATTGTCCATAACGAACACCATGTTCAGGCATAAGGGTGTCCATATGTGCTCTTGGCACCAGGACACCCTAGGTCGCAGCTCGATGATCGACTTTGTTGTCGTCTCATCTGATCTGCGGCCGCATGTCTTGGACACTCGGGTGAAGAGAGGGGCGGAGCTGTCAACTGACCACTACCTGGTGATGAGTTGGCTCCGATGGTGGGGGAGGATGCCGGTCAGACCTGGCAGACCCAAACGTATTGTGAGGGTCTGCTGGGAACGTCTGGCAGAGTCTCCCGTAAGACGGAGCTTTAACTCCCACCTCCGGGAGAGCTTTGAACACGTTCCGAGGGAGGCGGGGGACATTGAGCCCGAGTGGGCCATGTTCCGCGCCTCTATTGTCGAGGCAGCTTATCGGAGTTGTGGCCGCAAGGTTGTTGGTGCCTGTCGTGGTGGCAACCCTCGAACCCGGTGGTGGACACCGGCGGTGAGGGATGCTGTCAAGCTGAAGAAGGAGTCCTATTGGGCCTTTTTGGCCTGTGGGACCCCGGAAGCAGCAGATAGGTACCGGCAGTCCAAGCGGCATGCGGCTCGGGTGGTTGCTGAGGCAAAAACTCGGGCGTGGGAGGAGTTCGGAGAGGCCATGGAGAATGACTTCCGTACGGCTTCGAGGCGATTCTGGTCCACCATCCGGCGTCTCAGGGGGGGAAAGCGGTACGCGACCAACACCATTTATGGTGGGGATGGCGTGCTGTTGACCTCAACTCGGGATGTTGTGAGTCGGTGGGCGGAATACTTCGAAGACCTCCTCAATCCTACTGGCACGTCTTCCACTGAGGAAGCGGAGCCTGGGGATTTTGGGTCGGGCTCTCCAATCTCTGGTGCTGAGGTCGCCAAGGTGGTTAAAAAGCTCCGTGGTGGCAGGGCTCCGGGGGTGGATGAGATTCGTCCTGAGTTCCTTAGGGCTCTGGATGTTGTGGGGTTGTGTTGGCTTACGCGACTCTGCAATATCGCGTGGACATCGGGGGCAGTTCCCTTGGATTGGCAGACTGGGGTGGTGGTTCCCCTATTCAAAAAGGGGGACCGTAGGGTGTGTTCCAACTATAGGGGGATCACACTCTTAAGCCTCCCTGGTAAGGTCTATTCAGGGGTTCTGGAGAGGAGGGTCCGTCGGATAGTCGAACCTCGGATTCAGGAGGAGCAGTGTGGTTTTCGTCCTGGTCGTGGAACACTAGACCAGCTCTACACCCTCAGCAGGGTCCTGGAGGGTGCGTGGGAGTTTGCCCAACCAGTTTACATGTGCTTTGTGGACTTGGAGAAGGCATTCGACCGCGTCCCTCGGGGGGTTCTGTGGGGGGTACTCCGGGAGTATGGGGTACCAGGCCCTTTGATATGGGCTGTTAGGTCCCTGTACGACCGGTGTCAGAGCATGGTCCGCATCGCTGGCAGTAAGTCAGGCTCGTTTCCGGTGAGAGTTGGACTCCGCCAAGGTTGCCCTTTGTCACCGATTCTGTTCATAACTTTTATGGACAGAATTTCTAGGCGCAACCAAGGTGTTGAGAGGATCCGTTTTGGTGGCCTTAGAATCGCTTCTCTGTTTTTTGCAGATGATATGGTCCTATTGGCTTCATCAGATCGTGATCTACAGCTTTCGCTGGAGCGGTTTGCAGCCGAGTGTGATGCGGCCGGGATGAGGATCAGTTCCTCCAAATCCGAGGCCATGGTCTTGAGCCGGAAAAGGGTAGCATGCCCTCTCCGGGTCGGGGAGGAGGTCCTGCCCCAAGTGGAGGAGTTTAAGTATCTCGGGGTCTTGTTCACGAATGAGGGAAAACTGGAGCGTGAGATCGATAGGCGGATAGGTGCAGCGTCCGCAGTGAAGCGGGCGCTGTACCGGTCTGTCGTGGTGAAGAGAGAGCTGAGTCAAAAGGCAAAGCTCTCAATTTACCGATCGATCTACGTTCCCACCCTCATCTATGGTCATGAGCTTTGGGTTATGACCGAAAGAACAAGATCTCGGATACAAGCGGCTGAAATGAGTTTTCTCCGCAGGGTGTCTGGACTCTCCCTTAGAGATAGGGTGAGAAGCTCAGTCATCCGGGAGGGACTCGGAGTAGAGCCGCTGCTTCTCCACATCGAGAGGAGCCAGTTGAGGTGGCTCGGGCATCTGGTTAGGATGCCTCCTGGACGCCTCCCTGGTGAGGTGTTCCGGGCATGTCCCACCGGGAGGAGACCCAGAGGAAGACCCAGGACACGCTGGAGGGACTATGTTTCTCGGCTGGCCTGGGAACGCCTTGGGATTCCCCCAGAGGAGCTGCTCCATGTGGCTGGGGAGAGGGAAGTCTGGGCCTCCCTACTTAGGCTGCTACCCCCGCGACCCGACCCCGGATAAGCGGAAGAAAATGGATGGATGGATGGATGGATGGATGGATAGTTGTTATCATCCCCATATGTAGCGGTGAAACTGTCCCACCTACCTCTTAGTATGTTTAAAGGTATGTTATTATCGCTGATAATTGGTAGCATCTCACCGGATTAAACCAGGAAGTGTCTTTTTTCGTTTGTTTTTTCAGCTTATGTAACCCTTTCCCTAAACCTAAACTTACATCTGACCCAAAGGACCAACCCTAAACTTAACCTCCTTACCTTTGTGCCTAAACTTAACCAAGACCCTAAACCTAACCACCAGACCCTTTACTCTAAAGCTAACCACGTGACGCTATTATGAGCTCTAACAAAGCTAAAAAGGGAGCCTATTATCATCGCTACCAACGCTAACAAAATACCTTTAAACCCACTAGGAGGTACAGGAGAGGCAGTCTGACCACTACAATTGGGTTGATAACAACTAATAACGACCAGTTAATGAAATGGCTGATATAGCTCGAAGCGGGTGAAAGGTGTGACGTATATGCTGGAAAATACAGTAATTTTCACTTTTTTGTGCTAATTTCTGATTTTTTTCAGTCTAGTTTGGCAAGTGTTCTTTCTGCTTTCTTCTGCTTATTTAAGCTTGTTATACCTGTTAAGCTATACCTTTTTTAGCATTTTCTAACAAATTTCGGCTGTTTTCAGATAAATTCAGGATTTTTCTACTTTCAGCCTTGTTAATTTCTTTCTGCTAATTTTTATTACATTTCAGTTTAATTATGCCAGTTTCAGCATTTTTCTGCTATTTAAGCTACGGTTTAGCTGTTTTTATGCAAATGTCAGATTTTTCAGCTAATGCCACAATTTTGAGCTCATTCCAGCTCTTTCCATCTGCTTCTCGTAGTTTAAGCTTCTTTCTGCCTTTCAGCTACTTTTCAGCCATTTTGTTTTCTAATTTCAGATTTTTTAGCCAATTTCCTCATTTTTATGCTCATTTCTGCTTATTTAAATCTAATTCAGCAAATCTGTGTTCTTTCTGCTTTCTTTTCCTAGGCTTCTTCCATTTCAGCTATATTTCAGCATGATTTTTAAAGGAGACCACATATAGGTATTTAAATTTTTTATGTTATGTCTGTGTGCTATCTTGACAATATTAATTCATTTTAATACACAAAATAATTCTTAGATAATTAATTATACCCTTTTTAATTCTGCCATTTTTAACTTTCGTTTTGAACGACCGGTTTCTTGAAGTCCACGCCCTTCAACGATCTGTTTACGCCCTCTGTAACAGCCAGTATCTGTAATGTGTTGTTGTTTTAAAATTAGCTCTTTTTTTATTACTCATTTGACTTACTGTTAGTGCTAGCTTAAGATAACTTACCGAAACCCGTCTGAGCGCGCCGCAATTAGCTGCTCCTTTTAGCATGAGACCACCCGAATCCGAAGCTAATGTTAGCTTGTTCCTCTTCCGGTGTTCGCCAGCTTCGCTCGTTGCACGCGGAGATTTTGGGAGTTATCGCTGTTCCAGTCAAGACAACAAAGTTCACCAAGTGTCTCCCGTAAATTAATCAGTAAGGAGAAGGTCCTCGCTGCTGCGAGGCTGCTGCGAGGGCAGCAGCGAGGCTGTACAATTGAAGCTCCGCTCCATCCGCCAGAAGAGGGTCCCGTTGCCGCTGGTCCCTACGCCGGGGGTCCGCTCGTTTAATTTTTGACGGCTGCGCGTTGGGAGCGATCGCAAATACACTAAAAATTGAACTAAAATATAAAAATAACAATTATACTTTATTTATAAAGCCATTTAAAAAAACCACAGCTGCAACAAAGTGCTGTACACATGAAATTAAGAACATATAAACAAAAGATGAGATGAAATCATGAAAAACAACAGTCATGTGTTTAATACAGAAGTGGGTTGAGCCTAACCAGGGGTTGCTAGGTGAGGGGCTGGACTCAGGTTTGAGGTGATTGGCTACGGCCTGTGACGTCAATAACTGCAGGAAGTGTGAATCCTGGTGTATTTATCAAAAATAAATAAATCTACTTAGAGTAAATAAACCACTGGGTGCATTTTTTTGGCACAAGGACTGTTTTTTTATGAAGTAAATACCCAAAGTTGAGTAAAAAAAACATTAAAAAGTGAATTTTGCATCTGTGGTCCCCTTTAATTAATTCCAGCAAGTTTTTCTGCAGTAAGCATGCACACTTCATTTTCACAGGAAATGCAGTTTCTCTAGTTTTAGTTAGTGTCTTATTGCACCTGTTGGTGTTCCTATTTTAATCCCCTTCATGTGAAAAAGATGGCAGCATTAGATGTGAAGTGGTAAAACGTAGCGCTCTCTATTTATTTAATCAAGTAGTTTATAGTTTTGAGGGTTTTGCACATGTATGTAAAGACAACGCTTCATGCCTAAAACTTTAGGACATGAAGCACTCAATTATTCTTGAAAGCGTAGAACAATGGTAAAACTAACTTCAGGATGCTAATACAGTACGTGCTTCAGAACGGACCGTTGCATTCAAAGAGTAGCAGCGTCCTGTTTCCAAACCAGCCATGAGGAGGTTTGAATTCTGTTAAAATTCAAAAGTTGATTTCAGATCTGTGCCTTTGTCTTGCACAAGCAGGCAGAACGTTCGAGCGATAACATCTTCCCTTCATCGAGCAGACTCTCCCACAACACTGAAACGTTGGGTTTGGGTGTAAATTAGACAGTACGCAGCCATCTAGTATTAGCATAATTAATAGGCACGCTGAGGAGTATCTGCAAAAGTTTCTGCAGACTTGGAGATGAAAATTTCTCCTTTTAGGAAAGAATGTTTTTGCTCTCATTAGGCAGTCAACAGTGAAGAGGGGAAAACAGGAGGCGAACGGACAGTTTCATGCTCAAATTGGACGTAAAAATAATTGAAATTGCGTCGTGAATGATGGAATTCAGCAGCCGTCGTTGAAATCTAACATTACAGAGCGTGAATTCAGCTGTTTGTGGCTGAAATCTGTTCAGAGAAAGAAGCGTTGCTCTCAGCAGGAGGCAGCCAGCTGATTAGAGACAGATGCATGGACAGTAATGATCCTTGGGCCTGTTTGATCTGAACTAACGCACTCGCAGGTCAGCGAAAAGTTTTTTCAACGTGTTTTTCCTCTGTCTCTTCCATCGGGGAGGATTCTCCTCACTTTGTTTGACAGTCTCTTCCTGCCTTTATGCCTGAGCTGCTGAAGGTGCAGAGCTTTTTTTTTCTCGCTCCTGTTTTGAGACATTAATAACATTCCGCTCGACTGATTCCCCGGGGCACAACCTCATTATGGCTTATAGGCAAGAAAAATAAACTATCTGAGCTGCCTGGCAGCTTTTTTCTTTTTTTTTCAACTTCGTTTTTTCTTCTCAGAAATGAGGAGCTGGTGTAAAGTGCCTGCTTTTAAAACTGACATCTTGTTGCAAACCAGAACACATGTCCAGGGTGTTATGAGTGGAAAGGAGCTGCTGTTTTCAGCAGCCTGCACTGGGTGGCAGCACTGTGGGTGAGATTATGCATGAGATGGATGCAGTATCCTCAAACTTTATGGGTTCAGGGACCCCTTACAGGGGAGACAAAGATTCAGGGACCCCCTCATAATCCTCATGTTTATTAAATAATTTTCTTCAATTTGTGTCTTCAATGCATTGGACATATTTGTATAACAAAAATACTTGTTATTTAATAGCGTTAATACAATTTTTATACTTTTAAACATGGGGTGTTTTTCATTCAAGACACACTTAATTAACAAAGTTTTTAATTTCAACTTCTAAAAATTTGCTTTGAGAAAATTAACAGCATCAAAAACTACTTTAAAACTTTACCCATTCACTTAATGAACATAAATGTATTGCCACGTCTTCAAATTATTACCGTATTTTTCAGACTATAAGGTGCAATATCAATGAACGGGTCTGTTTCCATACATAAGGCGCATTAAGCGAAGCAAAACGGTCCAACAAGTCACACTTTATTCAATTCATTCACAATTACCACATACAGTAAAATAGTTTTGAGGTCAGTAAGTACAACCCGAATTAATACATAAGGCACTTCTGATTATAAGGCTCACTGTCAATTTTTGATCAGATTAAAATACTTTATGTGTGCCTTATAGGTCAAAAAATGCAATACATAAAAATGAACAGCATCATCACAGCAGTAGTTGTACCAAGTACTTAATTTGTAAACCAATCAGTGCTCGAATGTAAATAGCAAGCGGGCTGGTAGGGGGTCTGGGGGACCTCTCCCAGAATTTTTTTTATGTAATTAGGCCTGTCACAACAATAATTTTTACTGCGCGATTAATTGTCTAAGAAATTATTGCGATAAACGATAATATTTAGGAGGCCATCTTATCACCAGCAAACTGATTTTTTTTCCCACTCTGGGAGTGAGCTGTTTGTGGGAATCAGTTTGGTTTGGTGGGCTTTTCAGACCGAAGAAGTCCTTCGGATGAAGGATGAAACGTCTCGGCAACAAAATAAACCATCCAGATGACCTGACTGAACTTTGTTGGATTTGTACCTGGATAAATGAGCATTAACTTTGGTGTTAGAGAGACGAGGCTTTCTCTTGGAGCCCTCTAACTTACTCAGTCTTTTTACTTAAGCCCCCAGTATAGCTCTGCGTTGGGCCGAACGCCACTGCACGCCATGCGAACGCCGCGGCACAAGCCTTTGAACGCGGGCGTGAACGTGCCAAGCTCAAATTTTACGACCGCTTACGCACGCGCGTTGTCTCACAATAAACTGCCCGGCGCCGGACTGTTTTGTATGAGACACAAATGTATTAAATTCCTATTCTTCATCGCTGATCTGGACTTTTCTTTAGTTTTTTTGACAAAAGTCACGTGATCGCTTGAAGCGGTCACCATTCGCTTCCTCCTCCGATGAGGAGGAATGAATGAATTTGTCATGAGCAAACTAAAGTCATGTCCAACGTGGATGCGCCAGGTTCTAAATATTTCCTGGTGGGCTGTCAGCTGCAGGACCAGCGCTCCCTGTTTTTATTTTATTTTTTAGATATTTTTATTAACATATAAAGACAAATTACCGCTGCGCAGCCCGTGCCTTTTCTTTCACCACACGACCTGTCAATCAAATCAGTAGGCGTGTCAGCAAATAACCAATCAGCGACCTCAATTTGTCCCGTAGGTAAACGCTCCGCCCTGCTGCTGCTCAAATTATGTCAAGAATTTGGAGCTTCACGCTGAGCTATATTGTGAACTGCCTGCGCGCAGCACGCGCGCGTCGAGCGGCGTGCTGCCCAACGCAGAGCTATACTGGAGCCTTAAGTCCTGCCATGACCTTTGACCTTTCTCCTGCTAACTGAAGCCTTGAGCATCTGCGATGGAGCTTGTTTCTCTGAGTGTTACAGAATCTGACTTTAGGATACATTTGTTGGGACGTCCACTCCTAATTAAACTGTCAGCTGTCTGCAGGATGAATTCCAAATAAATTGGAAATGACCTTTGACCTTTCCGAGATTCATGGGCAGCCTCTCTAAGGTAATTGCTGATGTCTTTCTGCCTTGGTGTTGTGCTAACCGACACCTGCATGGTCCAGAGCAGTAAAAACTACAGCTTCTTTACAGGTGTTCCAACTGATGGTGATCACTTGATCCAGATCAGCTTCACGTCAAACTGGTATTTTTACAGTAACTTGTTTGATGCCAAATATTTTTTCCTTGGTAATCCAGCTGATACTGCTGCTGCCTGAAAACCTGTTCACCCTACTTTTCTTTAAAAATTACAAATCAAAGATTACTTTTTTTTCTTTTTTAAATGATTGGAGTTAGTTTTTTTTGTGATGTTTTAAAAATCTTCGAATGATCTTGAGACAGCCAACGCTCTTCATTATTTTAATCTCCTCCTGTTTATTCGAACTGGAAAACGTCCGCTCATCTGGAGCCGGACACGCAGCAGGCTGGGGTCAAGTGTCTCACCCACGAGCCGCCCGGCAGCAGAAGGTTGAGTCGGGAGACGACGTCCTCATTGATATGGAGCATGAAATGTGCCTCCTAAACAGTGGAAAGGCCAAAAGGTGCAACTGACTGACAGCAGATTAGAATTTTACACGTTCAAACGTTCAGCTCTTTGCAGAACCAGCTGACATACAGTGACCTCCGCTGTGATCTTCCGAATCTAAACCTTCTCCTCAAACTCTGCCTCCGATTTTAACTTAAAAACAACTAAATTAACTGCGGAGGGAAACGTTTTTATTAGTGAATGCAAGCTGACACTTCAAAGTTTGAGGGAGAATGTTGGGAATTTAATGTTATGTATTAAATCAGCGAAACTTCGCTTTGACCTCACTAAAAAACAGTGAATATGAAAAGATCAATAGGAAATATTTAATGTTAACAAAAGCAAACATTATAAAAGTGACGTCTGAGGCAGATTAAACCACAATAAATTAAAACATTTTCATGTAGAAATTAAGCGTTTATGACTTGAGTAGGCTTAATTTTGTGAACTTTGATGTAGAAAAAAAGGACCTATCTGAACATATCTTTATGAAAAATAAAACTAAAAACTGCCCAACTGAGCTCAGGGTTTGAGGCCCAAAGAAACATGGAATGAACACAAAGACCCAAACTAGTAACAAAAAGCTCAAAATTACAATACATGTACCATACTTTTTGCCATGTAAGTCACACCTTTTTGCAGAAATTAGCATGCCCTGCGATTTATATGGCGAAGCGGCTTATTTACGTTTTTTTCACATATTTATAACCCTTTTTCCCCCCTCACTGGCTCTGGAACGAGGCGCACGCATCCCTTTCCGCTCCCTGTTCTCCTCCTGCTTTTTTTCCTCTCAGTCTGTGTATCAGAGCAGCTCCGGTTTTTACACATCTTCCGAAACGAAAACTACTGGTTTTGGATCTGACCAGCTGGACTTTGGACACAAATGACAAAATCTTTTCAACAAAGCGTCATGGTCCTGGAGAACCCTCATCTGATCGGACGATAGAATAGAATATATCTTTATTGACATTGTCATTGCACCGGGGCACAAAACAACGTAATTGGTTACGCACATCCGTCTTAAGATAGGGACGAGTGCACGAAGTCGCAGCAGTCTGAAACCGCGCCACCACAATCAGATATGGAAAAAGGAAAATACAGATGGGTATCATTGGTATTCAAAAAAGAATATATCATAATTTGTCTTCTTAAGACACTCCATGATAAAGTCCCAAAAACTCTACCAGCATTAAGCACAAAGAGACAAGACATGTTGCAGTTTGATGACAAGCAAGGAGATCAAGTCTGTGAGTAACATTCAGATAAGCACAGTCAGCAGTTGTCTCAGCTCGGCGCCATCCAAGCGCACACACAGAGATCTCTGGGGGGAGGGGGGGCAGCGTGTTCTCTCAGCTTTCGACTCCAGGAGAAGAATTTCCACACAGCCTTCATTCAAGGTCGCTCAGAGTCCAGATTAGATAGTCGCTTTTGTTTATCTTCAGCTCAGGCCACAGTGTACTTTTGACTGCAGCCTTCCAAGTCCAGGTGCTGTTCAGGTCCAAAATCGCCGAATCATATGAGGTTCCGAGCTACGAACCCCCATCTGTGCCCTGATTGAGTCCGGACGGCTGTAAACGAGTTCCAAAACGCACCGCAGGTCCGCGGTGGTCCACCGCTGCTCCCATCGTGCGGTTCAGTTCGTACAACAGCTGGGATGTGGAGCTCATAGCCCGGATCAGAGAATCTTGCTGATCAGGAAGTTTCGCCAGCGCGCTGATAGCCGCCGCAGTCTTCCTCAGCTTCCAGTAGCAGACAGCTCCGCCAACGCCAAAAAACAGAGTAGCTGCCACCAATATCCCATTGATACGCACGCAGCTGGATATATCTCTGGGGGTGATGGTTCTACCTCTGCTGTCAAACGAGGATGTCGGAATTGCATATAATTGGAGTTATGATAACAGTTTTTTTTTTTTTTGGAATAGTTTGGATCCTGAATTATTAATGTACAAAGAAAATGGCCACAGCTAATTTGGCCCTTGTCAGGCTGCAGCCTTTGTGAAGGTTTGGTTTGTGCTTTGAAGACTCAAAATCAGCTGATTTATGAGCTAAACCGTAAGATGGAAGTATTTGAATCACAGGCCACCTGTGGCTTTGGGACTTGTCACTATGAAACGACTTTGAAGAGGCTCGTAAGCACGGACCAGTAGAATGCACCCTAATCTGGCCATGTTGGCTCTTGGAAGTATCAATAAGACTCAAAGCTGACAGAAAAATAGTTTGCCTGGATAAATCAACAATCGTAGAATATCTGAATCTGACTCCCCAGTTGGCCTCAGGACAATGGACTGTTAGTGCTTCATGGATCACCTTGTCGTAAATGCATATGTTCATTCAACCTTTATTTATACAGGCTAGCCTCGTTGAGTCACGGGGACTCATTTACAAGAGGGACCTGTCTCACTCACACCAAACAACCATCCACTCTCACACTCACACCTAGGGTCAATTTAGAGTCACCAATCAGCCTAACAAGCATGTTTTTTGGTCTGTGGGAGGAAACCGGAGTACCCGGAGGAAACCCACGCATGCACATATGTAACGTGTTCATAAATGTGCTGCTTGCAGAGGGGGGTTTTATGTCTTAAATTGTGTCCTGTTAGGACAAGGTGTAGATAAATATTTTTTTGTAATGCCACTAACCTCTCCTAATGGCTTTGTCCCTTTTTCTATTTAAAAATGTATTCTGAAAAGGATAAGAAGGCTGTGTTTAATAGCAGCGGCTATGTGCTCTCTGTTCATCTTTCAGACAACTGTGTAGATGTATTCTCGTTGTATCTTGGTGCAATGATAACAAAGCTGATTCTGATTTTTGGCAGAGATTTGAGGATTTCAAATAAAATAAATAAAATGATATTGTATCTTAAGGTATAATGTCTAAATGTGAGATTTTTCTATCTTCAGCCACAGATCGCTGCAGTCTGACCACCAGCAGCCGACGTCGTGTGACCGATGTTCGGACTCTTCGTACCATCACCGTCTTCGTGTCGCCGCTTCCTCTTCTCTGACACAAATTCCTGCGTACTTGATGTCGCTCCTATTTCTTTAAAAGCCTCTCCTGCACTCCATTTGTATTTCTTCATTGAAATTAATGGTTCGGTTGGTTTGAGCGAAGTTCGGCGTCGATACAACTTCAATCAGGCGGAATGGGTTCAAGATCCAGACGAGGTCAGCATCAAATCCCACTAATGTGCCTCGCCAACAGACTCCTGCGCCGCTCGTATTGAGTGAAGGATCGTAATTAAAGGCAGGTCTGCGCAGATGAAAGCAGGGCTCTTTGGCTGAAAAGATAATTTCTTGCAATGCTTTACATAATCCTTAAAATATACAAGCCTGTCCTGGGGAGAAAAAATAAATAAATGGGAAGGCTAATGGGCATGTTGATGGCATTTCAGTAAACCTAATAAGAATTGATTTGTGGTTGTGAGAACATTTTCATTCCTCAAACCTACCCCCCTCCTGCTTTACATGTGTAATGAACCTGCCTGAGCATTGATCAAAAACAAAAATTGGAGGAGTAAATCTGCTTAAAACGCCCGTCTCCCCCTCCGCCTGCCTGTGTTTTGTCCTGGCAGCAGGCTGGTCGGCACTTACTGAGGTGCTATATGTCTCTTAAATAACTAAATTGCCTTTTGGCCCCCGTCCTTTTCTCCACCAGTGATGGTTTGCCGGCATTAGTTGAAAGTTTTTTTTTTCTTTCCCGCAAATATTTAATCCTTGCTGTGACTGACAATGTTGTCAGACCTCCGGACGGGTTTTACGTCGTTATTACAAGTGCTCCTCCGTCCGTGGCGTTTTGGATTACTCAAGATTATGTTGTAATCCTTTTAATCCTCATTGCATTAAGATTTCAGTCAAAATGTTGCAACAGTAAAGCAGCACTCAAAGGTCTTAAAGCAGGCGTCATGATTGGGCAGCCGCCTTCATTTCCTCTCTGTGTCTCTTTATTTATCCTCCGGTCTCCCTGCATTGTCAATAAGCTCGGCGGCCAATGTGCTTTTTAGGAGCCACAATGATTCATTTTACGCCGTCCATCTCCGATCACGGCGGCGGAAAGCAGATATTTACCCAACTGAGTTGACGAGACTTTGCTCCCGTCTATCTGAGAACTTTCCTGATGAAGTGTTTGTCTCTACTGGTTTGTCCTGCAGTTCCTGTTCACTTATTTCTCCTCCCGCTGCTCCGTACAACCCTTCTCTCTCCTCACTTGGCTTCCCTTCACACCGGAGCACTTCCATCCAACTGTGTCCATCTTCAAGCTGCATGGTCAACGTTCAAACTGTTCCTTTTGTCTAAAACTACTAATCCATATCGTAAATGCAAATTCACGTATTTTAGCTAAAATGTCACTAACAAAGTTAAGTCAGGTCTTCTGGACAGATTATGAAAAATCAAAATCTTGTTGAAATGTTTCATCTTTAATCCAAAAGACGTTGTCAGTCTGAGGAGCCAGTGGTCACTCGTTCAGGGATGAAGATGTTGATGTTCACATCCTTGATAGAGAGGAACGATGGTTTGAGAGAGATGTGAAGGAAGCTATCTTTGTGAAAAGAAACCGTCCATTGTTAAACGGGGTGGACGCCTCCGTGTCCAACTGTCCCCATCCTACAATGCTGTTATTGCTAGCATCACTCAACCCTATTTGAATGGCAAGCGGCCATCAAAGAACCAACCATCAGTCGTGAGATTGATGGTTCTCCTTTTTCATGTGAACAGCTAGTTTTGGATGTCAACAAAAAACTGGTTGATCCACAATGAGAAGGTGCTGTTTATTAGACTGAGCTTAATACAGCTCCCTTTGTTAAAATTTTCTACCTGGATTATATAGCATTCACCAGGATGAAACTTAATTGTTTTCAAATTAAAGTTAAACCATGTTGATTTGGCTCAACAACCATCATTTCCGTTGTTACCAAAGTTTTGAGCCATAATGAGCAGAGGCACTGTCTTTTGAAAACTTCTGGTTGTTTTGACGTTTACAACTATTGTAGAAAATCAAACTGAAGAACTGCAATTAGACACACAATACTGTACACAGTTAGTTACTGTGTCTGAGATAACTCTCAGCTACTACCAAATTGAAACTAAGCTAAATATCGACTAAACTGACAGAGTTGTAGTTACTTTTTATGTTTACTAAAGTCTCTTAACTGTGACAACTGGCTTCAATGAGGTTGACAGGCATCAAAACTTACTGAGTGTAGATGTATACCCAATAATTATTAATAGGGGTGTAACGGTACGCTAAAATCACATTTCGGTTCGGTTCAATTACAAGGAGGGCTCGGTTCGGTTTATTTTCGGTTTATTTTCGGTACAAAAAAAAAAAGACAAAATAAAGACTTACAAAATGTTTATTTTGAAAATATGCCAAAAATATGTTTGTATTGTATTGTAGTAATAAATAAAAGTGACCCATTTGGATGATATTTTAAATAAACAGCACTCTACAATAAATAAATTATATTAAAAATAATAAAAATCTTAATAAATACAATAACAGTCAGAACCAGAACAATAAGCAGCAACAGACTGTTTACAATCTAACTAATCAAGTTTTTGTCCAGTAGCAGCAGTGTGGCTGTATTTGTCCTCATTACTCACAACCAGAGTTCAGTTCAGTCATCACACACTTCTTAGCTGCAGCAGGTGATCTCTGGTGGATTTCCCTGAAGTGGAAGAGACATGCTACCTCTGTAACTGGAAATACTGGAAATAAAAAACAGAGGTAAAAAAAATAAGTTAATAAGATTATGATTTTAAATAATAATAAATTATAAATAATAATTATAATAAAAGAACAATACCTCTTGAACGGTTGAATCTCCCACTCATCATCAGGGCAGGGCTTAAATCAGCTCCAGGACTTGTTCACAATCAGTTTTAGTTTTTTCATAAAGAGCTGAACTTTTTGACTTAAGTGTTGACGTGATGGATGTCTCATAGCAAGGATCAACTGCGCATAAAAAACATTCAGACTTAGATTCAGATCTTTAAAAACTCATACAGTTTGTGTTATTGCTCTGGACCGCTCTGATTACCTGATAAAAGTTGTTTAAATGCAGCTGCTTTTAGCGGTGTTTCTGCAACAGCTGCTGTTTCTGTTCACATTCCGATGACGTAGTTTCCAGCGCGTTCACGTTAGACGTGTTGCTGCTGCAGAGAGCTGCGTCACGCAGCTGCTGCAGAGTCTTCATGAAACAATGTCCACAAACACAGCTTTGAACGTGCGCTCGTCTTAACAAGAAAGCCATAACGTTCCCAAACAGGAGACCGGAGCGAGCAGCTAATGGCTAATAATGCTGCGCGTGCTGCGCGATAATAGCTCCGTGCTGAAACGCGCCCAGGAAATTTTGTTCCGCGGTGCATATATTAACGTTCAATGAGTGAAAAAATAACCGAAACGGTACGCAGGTGGACCGAACCGAACGTGCTGTACCGAAACGCTTCGGTACACCCATTACAACCGTTACATGCCTAATTATTAACCAAAGGTTTCACTGAAATCGATTCAATGTTGCTGTATTTTTTCCAAATAGTTTCATTTTACTTATAGATAAATACGTATGTGATTAAATTATTACCTACTTTTTATGACAGCAAGCAATACACATAAAAGCAAAGCTATAAACCCAAATACAGTACGTAATAAATAAATAAAAAGCTATAAACACAAAAAACAGATGACAAACCACATTTTTCAAACCAACTCCATAAAACAAAAGCATTTAGCAAGAAATAAACTAAAAACATCCAATTTTAGCACAATACAAACTCTATTTCATAACTGACAAAACCAAGAAAATATATTTAATACAGAATGCACTTATACATCACTTTTCTATCTTATCAAGATACTCAAAGCTCTTTACAACACAATCTGTACCCTCATTTACCCATTCATACAGCACTCTACTAGATCTCTACTAATATAATCAGAGCTTTATCACATTCATACACCGACTGGACACACATCAGAGGCAATGAAGGGTTCAGTGTTTTGCCCAAGGACAATTCGGCATGGGACTGCTTTTGGAATCGAACCCCCAGCTCTTATATTGGAGGATGACTGCTCTAACCACGCAGACACAGCTGCCTGACAACTCAACCACAGCCACCTGACATTTGGCACCAATAGGCTACCATACCACTTACATAAATTGTAAGTAACACATTTTGTACAAAATAAACTAAAAACATCCCATTTTAGAGCAAAACAAACTATTTCACGACTGCCAAAAACAAGAAAAAAAAATTTTAATATCACATTTGGCACCAATGGTATACCATACTCCTTACATACAGTAAATTGAAAGTAATTTACATTTAGTAAGAAATCAGCTAAAAACATCCAATATTAGAGCAAAACAAACTATTTCACAACTGCCAAAACAAGAAAAAAAATGTATCATCCTATTTGGCACCAGTGGGCAACCATGCAACCTACATAAATTGTACCATACAAGTACCAAAATAAGAAAATGTATTTATTATCACATTTGACACCAATAGGCTACCATACTACCTACATAAATTGCAAGTAACATACATTTTGTATGAAATATACTAAAATCATCCCATTGTAGAGCAAAACAAACTTTATTTCATAACTAACAAAACCAAGAAAAATACATTACTTATCATGTTTGGCAACAATGGGCCACTATACAACCTACATAAATTGTAAGTAACATACATTTTGTAAGAAATAAACTAAAAACATCCCATTTTAGAGGAAAACAAACTCCATTTCACAACTGCCCAAACCAAGAAAAAATATATTTATTATCACATTTGGCACCAATGGGCTACCATACCACATAAATTGTACGTAACAAATTTAGTAACAAATAGACTAAAAACATTGCATTTTAAAGCAAAACAAACTCTATTTCATAACTGCCAAAACACAAGAAAAATAAATGTATTACTTATCACATTTGGCCCTAATGGGCTACCGTATTCCTACATAAATTGTCACCTTTGTGAAATTCAGTGAAATTGTTTAAACCACAGTGGTAAACTACAAACAATTAGTTCATATTTGTATTAAAATAACATATTTTCTTTTCATGTATGTCACGATTAAAGTAAAAATGTAAATTGAGGATTTGTTTGTCTTTATTACATTTAGTTATTTAGATTAAAACTCCTAGCTGACAGTGTCTTGTCTGCTTCCAATCCTCCTTCATTCCTCACTAACACTTTGCTTTAAGCATCTCCTCAGATTCTAAGTTTTCATGGGTGCTGACATGTTTTCACTGCAGTAAAAGGAACTGGAAGGCGAACAGACAGATCAGGTCTGAGGGAGGTTTGCAGCAGCATCATCCTTAATGTGGTCACTGATGCTCCTCTGATGAGCGGGAAAGAACCAGCTCTGCCTCCTGGAGGTTCTTCTCCTCCTCTCCTGATCCGCGGGGCCGTCTTGTTGTTGTTTTGTTTTCT
>JBBPBX010003038.1:71275-85393 GCA_038048925.1 Garcialebias charrua | reverse complement strand
CTCTGGAACGAGTTACCGCTGCTCATCAAACAGGCCCCCTCCCTCTCAGTTTTCAAATCCCGGTTAAAAACTCACTACTACTCCATTGCTTTCAATGCCAGCTGATTTGTATTGGATCGTTTGATTTATGATCTGCAATGTTTTTATGTTTTTCGTGTTGTACTTCTTTGTCTGTGTTGCCTGTTGCGTGTTTGTTTGTCCAGCACTTTGGTGTGGACTTGTTCCTGTTTAAAGTGCTTTATAAATAAAATGGTATGGTATGGTATGGTATTCTCCATGGCCTCTCTGAACTCCTCCCATGCCTGAGTTTTTGCCTCAGCAACCACCTGAGTTGCATGCAGTTTGGACTGCCGGTACCCATCAGCTGCTTCTGGGGTCCCACAGGCCAAAAAGGACCAATAGGACTCCTTCTTCAGCCTGACAGCATCCTTCACCGCTGGTGTCCACCACCGGGTTTGAGGGTTGCCGCCACGACAGGTACCGACAACCTTGCGGCCACAGCTCCGATAAGCCGCCTCAACAATGGATGCGCGGAATAAGGCCCACTCTGATTCAATGTCACCCACCTCCCTCGGAACGTGTTCAAAGCTCTCCCAGAGGTGGGAGTTAAAGCTCCGTCTTACGGGAGACTCTGCCAGATGTTCCCAGCAGACCCTCACAATACGTTTGGGTCTGCCAGGTCTAACCGGCATCCTCCCCCAACATCGGAGCCAACTTACCACCAGGCAGTGGTCAGTTGACAGCTCCGCCCCTCTCTTCACCCAAGTGTCCAAGACATGCGGCAGCAGATCAGATGAGACGACAACAAAGTCGATCATCAAACTATGACCTATGGTGTCCTGGTGCCAAGAGCACATATGGACACCCTTATGCTTGAATATGGTGTTTGTTATGGACAATCCATGACGAGCACAGAAGTCCAATAACAGAACACCATTCAGGTTCAGATTGGGGGGCAATCCTCCCAACCACACCCGTCCAGATCTCACTGTCATTGCATACATGAGCGTTGAAGTCCCCCAGTAAAACAAGGGAGTCCCTAGGAGGCGCACTCTCCAATAACCCCTCCAAGGACTCCAAAAAGGGTGGGTAATCTGAGCTGCCGTTTGGCACATAGGCACAAACAACAGTCAGAACCCGTCCCCCCCACACGTAGGCGAAGGGAGGCTACCCTCTCGTTCACCGGGGTGAACCCCAACATACAGGCACCAAGATGGGGGGCAACAAGTATGCCCACTCCTGCTCGGCGCCTCTCACCAGGGGCAACTCCAGAGTGGAAGAGTGTCCAACCCCTCTCAAGGAAACTGGTTCCAGAGCCAGAGCCATGCGTTGAGGTGAGTCCGACTATTTCTAGCCGGAACCTCTCAACCTCACACACTAGCTCAGGCTCCTTCCCCACCAGAGAGGTGACATTCCACATCCCAATGGCCAGCTTCTGTAGCCGAGGATCAGACCGCCAGGGTCCCCGCCCTCAGCCACCACCCATCCCACATTGCACCCGACCCCTTTGGCCCCTCCCACAGGTGGTGAGCCCATGGGAAGGGGGACCCACGTCTCCTCTTTGGGCTGTGCCTGGCTGGGCTCCATGGGTAAAAGCCCATCCACCAAGCGCTCGCCAGCGTGCCCCACCTCCGGGCCGGCTCCAGAGTGGGGCCCCGGTGACCCAAGTCCGGGCGAGGGAACACGGTTTCCATTTATTTTCCTCATCATAGGGGTCTCTGGGCTGCACTTTGTCTGGTCTCTCACCTAGGACCTGTCTGCCTTGGGGGACCCTACTAGGGGCATGAATCCCCTGACAGCATAGCTCCTATGATCATTGGGATACTCAAACCCTTCCACCACGGTAAGGTGGCAGCCCAGGGAGGAGATATTCATATTTTCCTGTCAGTTATTAAACATATTTATTCTGTAGTCTCTGACTGAGCTGAGTAAAGTCCACATAACTAGATCTTTTTATGTTTTTGTCTAGAGACAAATATTTTATTTATGTCGCACAGGTTGTGTGCCCGCTCCCATGGACTCGTGCTCACAAGGGCTATATGTTCATGTGCAGAGTGTGCATTTCTGTAAGTCCATCTTTTCTCCAGTTTGGGTCATACAGCTTGTAGAATAGAATGAGAGATAGCCAAAGAAGAGAGAAGGTGGAGCAGAGAAAGAGGATGAAAAAGAGTAAAGCACTGATCCATGATGCAGCAAGGTGCAGTGTTTGTTCAAGGGAGCAGGTGAGACAGAAACACGTGGTGAAAAGTGAAAACTCTGCAGCTTATCAGCACATTAATGAGGTTAGTTCCACTTTGAAGGACTTAAGTGGGCCAAAACTTAATAGAACAAATGTTTTAACTTAAAACATCCATCCATCCATCCATTTTCTTCTGCTTATCCGGGGTCGGGTCGCGGGGGTAGCAGCCTAAGTAGGGAGGCCCAGACTTCCCTCTCCCCAGCCACTTGGAGCAGCTCCTCTGGGGGAATCCCAAGGCGTTCCCAGGCCAGCCGAGAAACATAGTCCCTCCAGCGTGTCCTGGGTCTTCCTCTGGGTCTCCTCCCGGTGGGACATGCCCGGAACACCTCACCAGGGAGGCGTCCAGGAGGCATCCTAACCAGATGCCCGAGCCACCTCAACTGGCTCCTCTCGATGTGGAGAAGCAGCGGCTCTACTCCGAGTCCCTCCCGGATGACTGAGCTTCTCACCCTATCTCTAAGGGAGAGTCCAGACACCCTGCTGAGAAAACTCCAGAGCCAGAGCCATGCGTTGAGGTGAGTCCGACTATTTCTAGCCGGAACCTCTCAACCTCACACACTAGCTCAGGCTCCTTCCCCACCAGAGAGGTGACATTCCATGTCCCAATGGCCAGCTTCTGTAGCCGAGGATCAGACCGCCAGGGTCCCCGTCCTCGGCCACCACCCATTCCACAATGCACCCGACCCCTTTGGCCCCTCCCACAGGTGGTGAGCCCATGGGAAGGGGGACCCACGTCTCCTCTTCGGGCTGTGCCCGGCCGAGCTCCATGGGTAAAAGCCCGGCCACCAGGCGCTCGCCAACGTGCCCCTCCTCCGGGCCTGGCTCCAGAGTGGGGCCCCGGTGACCCGCGTCCGGGCGAGGGAACATTGATTCCATTAGTGTTACTCATCATTGGGGTCTTTGGGCTGCACTTTGTCTGGTCCCTCACCTAGGACCTGTCTGCCTTGGGTGACCCTACTAGGGGCATGAATCCCCTGACAGCATAGCTCCTAGGATCATTGGGACACTCAAACCCCTCCACCACGGTAAGGTGGCAGCCCAGGGAGGGGAACGTAAAACATTAGTTCTATAAAGTTTTGGCCCACTTAGCCCATTTCTTTGCTTCTAGTTCTTTATTTGATACAGTTACTAATGGAAAATCAGCCATTTCTCCTAAATTTTGAAATATCTTTTGTAAAACAAAACTTTTAAGTTTTTACAAAAGATATTGCAAATTTAAGAATATGGTTAATAAATAGGACCTGAAAAAAAGTTTAATGCTGAAATGTCCAGGAATTCTGATTTTGTGTACCCTTCACAAACTCCCTTAATGAATTATCTGAATATTAAAATTCTTGTATTATAATATTTTATTTAATCTTTATTTTTACCACCCGATGAGATTAAGAACATACTTGTTGTTTTCATTCAACCTTTATTTAGTCAGGTAAATCTCATTGAGCCTCGAGGGCTCATTTACAAAAGCGACCTGCTACAAACTAAAGAATGATGAACAGCAATGGTAGAATTTCCTTAAACAACAGAAAAAAAAGAAGAAAAAAAATGTAGGAGAGAAATAGAAAGTGAAATGCAAAGTATCAAAACTAGCAAAACACCACAAGGTAGATGTACAAAATCAAAAACAGGAACATATCTGCAATGGTTTTTGCCAGGTTTCCAAAAGATTTTTAAAACCATTTAGGGAGGTCAGGGCCGAGAGCTTCAAATCTTTTTGTAAGATATTCCATGAAGCAGGAGCAGAGTAGGAGAAGGCCCTTTTTCCAAGTTCAGTCCTCACTGACGGAACACTGCAGGTGATCATGTCCTGAGAGCGCACACTGTAGCTGCACTCACGTAAAGACATGTAGGAGGAGATGTATGAGGGCAGCAGACCGAGAAGTGATTTAAAGATGAAAATGTACCAGTGGAAAAGTCTGCGTGAGGTTAATGATGTCCAGTTAACCAGTGAATACAGGGTGCAGTGGTGGGTACGATAATCACAGCCAGTTATGAATCTTAGAGCACCATGGTAGACAACATCCAACATCCGCAGGGTGCTTGTAGGAGCATTCATGTAGAGAATGTCACCGTAATCAATGGAGGGGAGGAAAGTCACAGATACAAGGCGTTTCCTAACATTCAGTGTTAGACATGATCTGTTTCTGAAAAAGAAACCCAGTTTAACTTTCAGTTTCTTTACTAGGTTTTCCACATGGAGTTTAAAAGAGAGCTGTGAATCAACCAGTATACCCAAATATTTATAGGAATCAACAAACTCAATTGGGACACCATTTGAGGATAAAATCAGAGGAAGATCTGCTGGGACCGACTTCCTACTTGAAAAAAACATCCCTTTTGTTTTTTCAGCATTTAGTACAAGTTTGAGACGGAACAAATCAGACTGGATGATGTCAAAAGCGGATTGCAAAAACTGGAAAGCCTTAGCAACTGTTTTAGCTTGACAGTAAACAACTGTGTCATCAGCATAGAAATGTAAGGATGCATCAGGGATGCTCTGACCTACATGAGCTATGTAAATAGTTGTTAATTGAGCATACAGTAAATAATCAATTTGTGAAAATGAATAGATGGGAAATTATGACATGTAATTCAGACACGTGTTACCCTGAGCGTTTAGAGGGTGGATACAATTGATTCCATTTCAAAAACTAAACAAAGTTTGGGAAAATGTAAAAGATGATCAAGGCCAGCAGCTGACCCCATGAGTAGCTGATTATAAGTTATAAACAGGAAGTACGACATGTTCATCAGTACAAAGGTAACTGCAGGTTAATCCTCCATTTTCTGTCATGGTACATTTAATGGTTAAATTAAAAGTTAAATCTAGTTGTGTTTTGTTTTGTGTGTTTTATATGTAGATGTATGTTGTAACTTCTGGTTGTATAAGTTTAGTCTTTGTTAAAACTAAAATGATGTTGTACAAAGTGTTTACTGGGTTGTGTAATGTAAAATTTTCACTCTTACATACTGAATTTCACTGTGAAGTATTGTCCTGTGCAACTCTTCAGCATGAAAACATCTACTGCAGTAACTATTTGAAGTTCCCTTATCAGTCAGTCCACTCAGTGCAACATATGACTAAGGGAATTGCGCCCCTCACGGTTCATCTGAAGTAATACAATCACGCCTTTTCTAAAGGTAGGTGGGCGTGAGCGTCAGCAAGGAGGCCCCGCCCTCTTTGCATAAAAGGGGCTGACACCCCACCCTCATCCTCTTTTTGCCCTTCACCTCGCTTCACACCTGAACGTCGTGGGACTCTCTCTGTGACTGGATCGTTCGACTGGAGGTGAGCTCGCTCCCTACCCTGAGCGTTACAGAGAACTTTCTTGCGAGCACTCGGGTTACCGGAAGCTAACCCAGTGTTGTTGAATTTAACTTTCGAGGTTTTCTTCTGCTCTTTTCGCAGCTCAGCTAACGAGACGCTAACTGCGCCACACGCTACCTGCGTAGCTAACGAGCTAGCAGGCTAGCCAACGAGAGCAGTTTGACGAGAGGACTTCTTTGGACCACGTTTAGCGGATGGCTAACTGACTATGACTCGACGCCTCTTCTCAGCTATGGCTCCCGAGAAGGGCAAGAGGAAGTAAAAAAACTCCAATAAGACCAACAGGCCAGCAAGCCCCTGCTCCCGAGCCTGCCCCAGTGAATGTGGATATTCCCTTTCAGCGGCGGACACCCACAAGGCCTGTCCCGGCTGCTTAGGGATACTACACGCGAAAACAACGTTGGACACCCCTGAGTCCTGCCCTCACTACAACCAGATGTGTGAGGCCGAGAGATGGAGGCGCATAGACTTTGTGGTCAAAGCCATGGGCAGCTCAGCTGCTGCGCGAGAACCGATCCTCACCAAAGCGCTCACTCCCACCGTGGAGCTCGAGGCTGTTGAGCTGGAGGACAGCGGTCTTGCCGACTGGGGAGAAAGCATGGACATGGTGGCCCCCGTCTGGGACTCCACCGTTGAGTTCGACATGAGGGACTTGTTACAAGCAGATGAGCTCTCGCTAACAGCCTTGGGCGAGCTAACTGATGATGAAGCCGAAAACGAGGACAAAGGAAAAGACGAGGACTTCTCCCAGAACCCCGCGGCAAGACAACCAGAGACTGATGTGTCAGTCCCCGCTCTGTTCGAGCTGTGTCGCAGAGCAACGGACGCGTTACGGATTAATTGGCCAGAACCCCATCCCCTCGACAACAGGTAACGAGGTTGGCGGGGAACTACTTCTTCGCCAAGCAGCAGTCGGCCACGAGGTACAGGATGCCCATTTTTCCCGACTTCCAGACGGAGCTAACTCGCACCTGGGCTGAACCAATGATTTTGCCTCTCTCCCAGTTCTTGGACGTTACCGGCATGGAGGCTGCGGGAATGGCCAACATCCCCCAGATGGAGGACACGTTGGCGGCCTTTTTAGCCCCCAGGACGTTGGGCTCCAGACCAATTCTGCCCAGCAAGGCCTACCGCATTTCAGCCTCGCATCTCGAGAAGTGTTACTAAGCACAAGGCCTCGCGGTTCGTGCCATGAACGCTTCAGCTATGATGCAAGCTTACTTGGCGGAAAAGCTCGAGGAGCTCCAGCAGATCTCCAACAAAAAGAAGACGGCCATGGTCCTGGAGGAGGCCCGCAAGGCTACAGACTTTGTTCTCTGCCTGATGGGGACAGCGGCTATCGCTCAGGAGAGAAGTATGGTCGTGATTGTCATAGCTCAGCACCATTTGTGGCAAACTTTGACGGACCTGTCAGAAGGCCAGCGGAACTCGTTCCTCCATCACCCCATCGAGCCCACGGGGCTTTTCGGCGGCGCTCTTGAAAGGATTCAGAGCAGGCTGGAACAAAGGAGAAAACAGGAGGAGGCCTTGCGTGAAGGGATGCCCAAAAAGCTTTTCGTGCAACCCAGAAAAACTAGTGGAAACATGGGCGTGTAACCTCGACACTACTCGACCACACGCTGTCCCCCACAGAAGAGGCCAGCACTCGAGGCAGAAAAACGGCTGAAGCCCGCAACAGGGCCGCCCCAGGCTGGCCATGCCTGGACAAGGCACAGATTTGTTCTGCTTTCGGTCCCGGTTCGCCGACGAGGACCTCGGTGGGCCCCATCGAGGTCTTCCTTGGAAAACCGGGACCGAATGCAGAAGACGGCCAGATGCAGGACCGCTTCGCTATTTTTCAGGTACTCCCATCCATGAGGACAAAGGGGAGACCAAACTTTTAAAACCAGACTTTGTGTTAAAAAAACACGTTTATCTGGTGTAAATCATGTGTACACAAAAAATCACTCAAATGTGTGTGTAAAAAAAGACAAATTGTTCTTTAAAACACAGCAATAAAGTCTCAAAAGCACATAATGTCCTGTGTGTTGACAAAAAAAAACACAACACCTTTTTTATGCAAAATGTGTCAATAAAGGGGGGCAGCACTCATACTCGGCCACCCTGACCCTCATGAGACACGAACTGTCAGGGCAGACAATGAGCCCCAGCAAGAGGCCAGAGGTCTGTCTACAACAGACAGACACTCTAGCTAGAGTCTAGCTACTGCAGAGGGACAGGTCAGCTTGCCAAAACGCGAATGGGTGGGGGCTACTCTCCTCCTCCCTTCCCCTTGACACACAAACATCACAGAATACACATGCCTTCCAGACTGAGCGCACATGCTGGTGCTTGGATTGCATGTAGACCAAGCACGTGGGTCACGTCCACTGTCACCCTAGGTCTCTGACTACAGTTCTTAAAGCGACCACCTCCCTTCATGGGGTGCTGTCGTCCTCCATCAGCCCAGACCATGCTCATTTTCTGAGAGACGAGATCTCGACTATGATGCAAAAAGGGGTGATCATAGTGGTCCCTGCTCACAATGTAAAAAAGGGCCATTATAACAAGTACTTCCTGGTCCCAAAATGGGAACAGGGCTTGAGACCCATCTTGGACCTCTGGGGTCTGAACGGAAGAATGAAAACGTACAAATTCAGGATGTTAACACTCAGACAAGTCATCCACTCACTTTGACCGAGAGATTACTTCTGCACGGTGGATCTGAAAGATGCTTTTTTCCACGTGAGCATCCTGCCCTGCCACAGAAAATATCTCCGCTTTGCCTTCAAGGGCACCACGTTCGAGTTTTTGGCAATTCCTTTCGGCCTGAAAACCGTCCCCAGATCATTCACGAAATGCCTGGACACGGCCCTGGCCCTGTGAGGTGAAGGGTCAAGGGGTCAGAGTTCTCAATTATCTAGACAATCTGTTGATACTTGGACATAACAGAGTCCAGGCAGAGCAGTATACAGAAAGGGTGATGTCTCACCTAGAAGCTCTAGGTTTTGTTATAAACCTGGAACAGAGCAATTTGACCCCATCCCAGATTACCGTATTTCTGGGAGTACAACTCAACTCCATTTTGTACAGGGCAAGGCTCCCAGAGGCACGGGTTTCATCCCTCCACCTCTACCTAGCACGTTTTCAGCTAGGCCAGAATGTGCCTCTCAAGCTGTGCCAGTGTCTCTTGGGCCTGTTGGCAACAGCTATTGTCTGCATGCCTCTGGCCTTATTACGAATGCACCATCTACAGACATGGATCAGCAAACAATTGCAACCTGCACCCACTCAGAGAACAAGGGGGATACTGATTGTCCCGGAGTGCATGAAGGCTCTGGAGCCATGGAAAGCCCCCAGAGTGTTCAGCAGAGGCGTCACGCTAAGGTGGGTATTGTCCCGAGTCCTGGTGACCACAGATGCGTCAAAAACTGGGTGGGGAGGTCTCTGCAGAAACCAGTATGCCCAAGGGGTCTGGAACCAGCAGGAGGCCAAGCTCCACATAAATTTCCTGGAACTCAGAGCAGTGTTTTTGTCTCTGAAACACTTTTACAGGAAGGGGCTGGTTGTACAACAACATGTCCTGATAAAATCAGACAACAGCACCACTGTCTCCTACATCAACAGAGAGGGTGGAACAAGGTCTCAACCTCTCCTCAGGTTGACATAGAAACTGCTCACGTGGTACAGCTCCCGGATCTTGTCGCCGAGGGCGACCCACGTCCCGGGTGAGCTGAATCACGGGGCGGATGCCCTCTTGAGAGGGCCCCTCCTCCCCTCGGAGTGGCGGCTAAACCCGCGTATCGTGGACCAGATCTGGGCACAATACGAGAGGGCCAACGTAGATCTGTTCACCTGCAGCAACAATACGCACTGCGTCCTGTATCATTCGATAAAGGAGACAGATGCACCGCTGGGGACAGATGCCCTGACATATAGCTGGCCAGCGGGGAGGCTGTATTACGCATTTCCACCTGTTCCCCTGATTCAGGCGACGCTGGAATGTGTACGTAGGGGAGCTCTCTCCCTAATACTGATAGTCCCCTGGTGGCCACAGAAAGCATGGTTCCCAGAGGTGATTTCACTGCTGACGGGGACACCATGGCAGCTGCCCCCCCTCCCCCACAGGGACCTACTGACCCAGGCCCATGGGCAGATCCTTCATCCACGCCCAGAACTGTGGCAACTCTGGGCCTGGCCGCTGAAAGGGACAGGCTGATGGCCTCCGGCCTGCCCGGTAATGTGGTAAACACAATACAGGGAATGAGAGCACAGTCTACCCATACTCTCTACGCTTGCAAGTGGCACGTTTTTTTAGGCCTGGTGTCTAGAGAGGAATATTATCTCATATTCTTATGACTTGGTCTAGCTTCTCACCTTTCTATAGGACCTGTTGGAGAAGGGCCGCTCTTTTTCTACCATTAAGGTCTTTTTATCAGCCATCTTGGCATGCCATGAAGGCTGGCGAGGTAAATCGCCTAGTGCCCACCCTCTCATGATACGGTTCATGAAAGGCGTGCTAAGGAAGAAGCCTCCAAGCAGGACTTTGGCCCCTCAGTGGAACCTACAGTTAGTCCTGGATGCTTTGTGTGAGCCTCCATTTGAGCCTCTCAGCAGCATTAAGATAGATTTGTTATCTTATAAGACTGCATTGCTCTTAGCTCTGTGCTCAGCAAAACGTGGGTGACCTCCACGCATTATCTGTGCATCCAATGTGTACCAGATTTGCCCCAGACGGGTCAAAGGTCACCCTACGTCCAAACCCCACATATGTGCCAAAAGTTCCAACTTTAAATCCCAGAAGTCTGGACTTTGAGCTGTCAACTTTTCCTCCTCCCCTTGTTCTAACTGAAGAACAGAGGCGGTTGAACGCGCTCTGCCCTGTTAGGGCCCTGAGTGCTTACATGGAGAGAACTAACAGTTGGTGAAAGACAAACCAGTTGTTTGTGTGCTTTGCTAATCCTGCTGCAGTCAGAGCCCTGTCAACACAGCACTTCTCACACTGGGTGACTGGGGCCATTAAAAGGGCAAACAGCAGCAAAGGTCAGCAGGTGCCCAGTGGGGTACATGCTCACTCAACCCGAGGCCTAGCCACTTCCTGGCCCTTATTCAAAGGTGTACCAGTAGCAGATATATGTGCAGCTGCTAACTAGGCATCATCAAACACGTTTGTGAAACACTACAATTTAGATGTCACAGCATGTGACTTAACTCAGGCTGTTCTCTCAACCACAGAGTAGAGAGTAACTGGTGCCTGTAGTCTAAGCCACAAAGTTCTCACAAGCATGCATTTCTAGAGCATTTCCAGGGCGTGAGTGAATTATGTCTCCATAGTCATATGTTGCACTAAGTGGACTGACTGATAAGGGAACTGAAAGTTATGCACCATAACTCATGTTCCCTGAAGGAAGGGAACGAGGTGCAACACATGTTTGCCCTTTCAATACCCAAGCTCGGTGAAGTGCACTTGGAGGATGAGGGTGGGGCGTCAGTCCCTTTTATGCAAAGAGGGCGGGGCCTCCTTGCTGACGCCCACCTGCCTTTAGAAAAGGCGTGATTGTATTACTTCAGGTGAACCGCGTGGGGGTGCAATTCCCATAGTCATATGTTGCACCTCGTTCCCTTCCTTCAGGGAACATGAGTTATGGTGCATAACTTTCAATTAATAGTAGTTTAGAATTTTTGTTTTATTTTTATTTTTTCCTGTCTTTGCCTTAATGTTGGTCGATAATGAAGAAATGCCTCAGGTAATGCTGTGAGCTTCACTACCTCCACCTTTAAAGCCATGTTGTTTGTTTGTCCGAGGTTAGCTCACCCTGGGTTACATTTCCTCGTGGGCAGAACAATCATACAGTTCATGTAAAATATTTGATAATGTTTGTATAGAAATCTAAAAAAACTAAGTCTGGTCCTCTGGACATTCAAAAAAACTAAACAAATTCCTGAATATTGTTCATACTTTTCTTCTATTTTTGTTATTTTTACAATGCTTTGTGCAATGTATCACATCATATTTACAGTATGATCATCGGGCACTTCCTGAGCTCCATACATTTGTTGAAATACCTGCAGAGTTTTTGTACAGTGGTCAGCACTCTCTTCCACTGGTTCTGTCCGAAATTCCTGCATTTCTTCTGTGTGACCCTGGCCTTTCTCCTTGGAGGAAACGTCGCAGACGTCGTGGGATGCGTGCAAGGTTTTTGGTGAAACTGAGGCACCACGTGGATTATTCTGACAAGAGTGATGGGGCTCACTCTGGATCTGATCATAACCTCTCTGACCCGTGGTGCTCCAGGGGCCCGGCTGCTGGACAGCTACTTGCGCGTGCAGTCCATGTAAACAACTGGAGTTGTTTACCTGCGTGCTGCGCAAACCGACATAATATAATAATAATAATTAATTCAATTTATAACGCACTTTTCATTACTGAAAATCTCAAAGTGCTACACATATATTGAATGCTACACACATTCATAAACCGGTGGCGGCAGACTACCATGCAAGGTGCTTTCCAGTCCTACCGGGAGCAACTCAGGGTTAAGTGTCTTGCCCAAGGACACAACGACACATGGTGCGGGTCCCGGGAGTCGAACCGCCAACTTTCCGATCGGGAGACGACTGCCCTTACCACTACGCCACGGCCGCCCTGACATATAGCTGGCCAGCGGGGAGGCTGTATTACGCATTTCCACCTGTTCCCCTGATTCAGGCGACGCTGGAATGTGTACGCAGGGGAGCTCTCTCCCTAATACTGATAGCCCCCTGGTGGATGGACATAACATGGAGGACATAACATGGAGGAGCTGTTCTTCAAAATCTGTGCCCGCTGGTGCACGCTCCCCCCGTCACGGCTGTGCCTGCGTCGGACCCTATCAGGATGTGTTTAATCAATGCAAGGTCCGTTTCCAACAAGACTTTCATCCTCAATTACTTTTTTAAAGATGAGGAGTTGGATTTTCTTCATGTCACAGAATCTTGGTTATCAGATGGTGAGTCCAGCACCTTGGTGGAATTATTACCTCCGGACTGTCTGTGTTTTAATGCCCCGTGGCCATAAGGCCGGCGCGGGGGTGGATTATTAACAGTCTTTAAACCAAACTTTGCCTGTAAACAGTTGGACNGGACTCTATCAGGATGTGTTTAATCAACGCAAGTTGTGTTTCCAACAAGACTTTCATCCTCAACAACTTTTTTAAAGACGAGGAGTTGGATTTTCTTCACGTCACAGAATCTTGGTTATCAGATGGTGAGTTCAGCGCCTTGGTGGAATTATTACCTCTGGACTGTCTGTGTTTTAATGCCCCGTGGCCATCAGGCCGGCGCAGGGGTGGATTATTAACAGTCTTTAAACCAAACTTTGCCTGTAAACAGTTGTCCATCCCTGTTTCCCGCTCCAGCTTTGAGCTGAACGTCTTTGAACTCGGACATTCTCCTCCGGTTTTGTGCGCTCTCGTCTACCGCCCCCCGAGATCCAAGGACTTCCTAAGTGAATTCTCTGACTTTTTGGCTGATATCTCACCGAGATACACACACTTATTGATTATTGGAGACTTTAATATCCATGTGTGTTGTCAGGAGAAGCTCTTAGTGAAGGACTTCCTAGATTTATTGGACTCTTTTAATTTAATTCAGCAGGTAAACGGTCCCACCCAAGAACATGGTCACACGCTGGACCTTGTTTTAACACGTGATGTCTCTGTTTCTAATCTGGTAACCGGTGACAATGTTTTGTCAGATCACATGCCTGTAATATTTGACTTCACCCCCCTTGTCCCACTACTAAGCCATGCGCTCCTGCACGTATCACTCGTGCCATTAACTGTTTCACTGCTGCTTGTTTTAATGAAGCTTTTAACTCTGAGACAATCAAACAGCTCCTGGTGTCCCCTTCCACCGAGGAGCTAACGTCTCAGTTTAACTCTGTTTGTTTAAATGTTCTGGACAGTGCTGCACCCCTTAAAACCAGAAAAATGAAACTTAAATCAGAGCCATGGCTGGATAACGTCACTCGAGCCATCAGACAACACTGTTGGAGAGCAGAACGTAGGTGGAGGAAAGACAAGCTGCAGGCTTCGTTTCAAATGTTAAGGGAGAGTTGGCGTCGCTATCAGAAGACTGTTAAAGCTGCTAAATCTAAATTATTTTCTGATATAATTGTCTCCAACTCCCACAACCCCGAGTTCTATTTTCCACCCTGAACGCAGTTTACACCTCAGTGAGACTTCACCTCTGGAAGCCTCAACTGAACTGTGTGAAAACTTCCTCCATTTCTTTTTAGAAAAAGTTGCAAACATCCGGGTACTCATTTCTCTACTAGCTCATGACCCGTCCATCCCATCTCAGTGTGTAGCTGTGTTTGATTACTTTGAGCCCATTTCTCTGTCTTCACTGGAGCAGGTAATGTGCAACATGAAGCCGCCTGGTTCCCCCTTTGATGTGGTCCCCCCTCGACTACTAAAGAAGGTTTTTCCTACACTGGGTCCTTCTATTCTCGCTATTGTGAACAGCAGTTTATCCTCAGGTGTGGTCCCAAAAACCTTTAAACATGTTGCTGTCTAACCTCTCCTGAAAACTT
>JBBPBX010003038.1:56208-71051 GCA_038048925.1 Garcialebias charrua | reverse complement strand
TTGAGTCTCAGCTGAAATGTTTCTTGGACGACCACGCCATCCTAGAGTTATTCCAAGCCGGCTTCAAATCTCTCCATAGCACTGAAACTGCTCTACTGAAGGTTTTTAATTATATTTTCACAGCCATAGACACAGGTGATTCTGTGCTGCTTGTCTTATTGGACCTTACATTTGCTTTTGACACCATCGACCATAACATCCTCATTTCTAGGCTGGAGCAGTAGGTGGGCATCACAGGGTCAGCCTTCAAATGGTTTGAGTCCTACCTCTCTGACACTACCTTTTGTGTCAATATCAAAGATTTCAGTTCGGCATCTGCAGCGCTTCAGTGGGGGGTACCACAAGGGTCTATCCTCGGTCCCCTTCTCTTTTCGTTATACCTGCTGCCACTAGGTGCTATTTTCCGCAAACACAACATAGCCTTTCATTTCTACGCCGATGATTGTCAAATTTACGTCCCCCTGAGGCACAGAGGCTCACGCTCTATTCAACCCCTTCTTGACTGCCTGGCCGACATCCATGATTGGATGGCTTCAAACTTCTTAAGTTTCAATGAGAAGAAGTCTGAAGTCATGTTGTTCCATCCCAATGGCTCATTCATGAACCACAACATTGACCTTCTCTCTCTAGCCCCGCTAGAGAAACAAAGGGTCACTAATCTGGGGGTGATAATGGACCCTTCCCTGAAACTTAACAGTCACGTAAACATGATTGTTAAATCCTGCTTTTTTCAGCTGAGGCGGCTGTCTAAGCTGAAGCCCATACTATCCAAAAAGAACCTTGAGACAGTAATCCATGCTTTCATAACATCGAGGCTCGATTACTGCAATTCACTTCTGTTTGGAATCAGTCAGTCCTCCATTGCACGGCTACAGCTGGTCCAAAATGCTGCAGCCCGATTCTTAACTGGTACAGGCCATAGAGAGCACATCACACCAGTTTTGGCCTCCCTGCACTGGCTACCCATTCACCTTCGGATCCAGTTTAAAATACTCATGTATGTTTTTAAATCTCTGAACAGTTCCGCTCCATCTTATCTCACTGATCTTCTGCAGCCATATGTCCCAGCGCTCTCTGAGGTCAGCAGACCAGATGCTTCTTCAGTCCCAGAAACGCGTCAGAAGCTCAGAGGTGACAGGGCTTTCTTGTTGCAGGTCCAAGACTGTGGAATGAGTTGCCACTGAGTGTCAGGCAGGCTCCCACACTCACAGTATTTAAGTCTCGCTTGAAAACCCACTTCTATTCTCTTGCCTTTAACATGGTGTGATTTGCTTTGATCCTCTCTGTACTATACAGTGTTGGCCAATTTAGTTAGTTTTTATTTGTAGCTATATTTTTATTTTATGTTTTCCTGTCCGCTATGCTTGTTTGTTTCTATTGTACAGCGCTTTGGTTGGCCTTGTTGCTGTTTTAAGTGCTCTATAAATAAATTGGTATGGTATGGTATGGTATACTGTGTTAATGCTACATGTTTGTCTCTTGACCCTACAACTGGGTAAGGTTACAGTAGACCTAGCCCATTACGGGAGTTTTAATTAAGTATTTTGAGTTACTAATGATGGATGAAGATCATATTGTTTTATGCTAGGCCACTGGTAAGAAGGAGTGATTATTATTATAGTGTCATATCGGCTAGTGATTTTTGTTGCCTAAAACTTATTTTAGTCTACACTGTGTTTCTTAGACTGTGACTAGGATGAGTGAGAGAAGCGGAGCATGCTCTATTCACACAAGGAGAGCTGTTGGTCAGGCTACTTCATGCTGTGCCATTAACTCTAAAATAGTTATACAATCAAGTGTTTACTTGTGTAGGTGAAACCAGATGTTAAACGTCTCTGCCCCAGCTTGCCATAGTTTCTGTCCCTCATGCTTTTGTTTATGTTGCCAAGCTCCGTGTTGCCTATCACCCATCCTTCAACTCCACCTGCTCCTTTCACTTCATGCCATGCCGCCTTGTTTGCCTCCACTGCAATCAGCCTTCATGCCGCTCACTTGTTCTCAGTCCTACTCTCAGCTCTATGTTCTCTATCATCCAGTGCCAGATTATTGAAAGACTCACAGTGAGTAAATGTCCAGCATTCATGCCACAGTCACATTTGTCTTCCTGGTTCTGACCTCACGCCTGCCTCATGAATTCCTCGTCTTGCTCGTCCCCCGTCTGTCTTGGATTATCTGCTCTGCTCATGGTAACAACTCTTGCTTCCTCTAGAACAATCACGACCTCTGGATCAAGTTTGGCTTCGGACCTCTGACTATCTGTGCATGACCCTCGCCTGTCTCTCTGGACTTCCTTTTTGGATTTCCCCTAAAACTACACTACTCTGCTCTGTCTCAAAGCTGACCCATCTTCAGGAACAGTGGCGTCATCCCATCCAACTCCCTCAAAGAGTTCCATCACTGTCAATAACCGTGTTTCCATCTATTTTCAATTCAAATTTTGAGTGAATTTTTGAAATTTCGCAAAAATGTAAATAAAAATTAATGAGAATCAGAAGTGTTTCCATCAACTGGCTTGAAGCGCATCTACCAGGCCACGCAAAGCGTCATTACGTCAGACGTCAGCGTCATTACGTCAGACGTCAGCGTCATTACGTCAGACGTCAGCGTTACGCATGTCTACAGTAAACAGGAAGTAGCGGTTGAAAACAGGACCCGACCACACATCTCGGCAAAATGGAGAGAATATTTCAGGTATGTGTTGCTATCGGGCAAGTTGTATTTATTCTGTCATGCCAACTAGTTTTAGCGATGTTACATGTTGTCCGGAGACGAAGTCACGTGACGTGAATGTTCGCTACGGCAGAACTGAGTCGGCAAATCTGTTTCCATCTCTCGTTTTGCGCATCAGCTCTGTTTCGAAACCCAAAAACCACCTCAAGCGAGCGTATCAACTTTTTTGAGAATTAGAGGAAGTTAATTCGAATCTTGCCGTTTCCATTCAGCTTTTCTGATGCGATACTTCAAAATGTGCATCAAGAAACCTTGATGGAAACACGGCTAGTGAAGGTTGGTGCTTGTCTGCATATCTGTCAGATCTCTGTCAGAGAACTCCTCCTTACTAACTCTTCTGTCTCTACAGGTTGGCTCGGCCCTGGGACTTTGACTTCCACCAGCAGCTTCTTATTAATAAACACTTTAAATGTTCCTGTTGTCTGTGGTCTCATTCAGATCTCTAAAACTGCTTCTTGTCACAACTGTTAAAATACACCAGAATGCAGGAAATGGCATCTACTTTATTCAAAAATTTCTGGGGGAGAACCCCCAGAGGCCCCACCAGTGAACCACCCCCACCCCACAACAACACACATCCACCCCCCATTGCAAATGTTTCTGACACCAATGGCCATCGTGGTGCTAACTAACCAAGTACACATATGGTATGATATGGTGGTCAAGGTGCGCTCAGCTTAACTCCTTCTTGGTGGTTTGCGTTAATCGGATGGTGGCCTGGGATGGTATAAAATTCCCAGCCTGGATTATTGTCCCAGTTCATCCCTGCTTGAACTTAAGAGACTCTTGACACCGAAATGGGTGGACTTTCTCAGGTTATGTGTTCAGATGTGTTGTTCCTGTTGGTTTCACACTTTTGTGTTGGGCTGGCATTTTTGTTCATGTTGTTGTTAGTGACTATAAAAAATGACTCCATAAGTCAGATGTTGTACTTGATGGTTAAAAAGAGGAGAGGCCTGTCTGTCAGTAACTTACTGAATTGTAAAAATGGTCACATTTTAACACATTTGCAGTTGAATCACTCAAGTCAGATCTTAACTGACAGGTCTGAACTGCTCCTGTGTGTGTCTGTGTCTGGATGTTTTATGTTTTTTTTTTTTTTTTACCAGTGCTGCTGTAATACTGGCTGACTCTCTCCACTATGCCACTTTCACTGGAGGATGGTGTCACCATCTCTTCATCCAGAACCCACAACAGACCTCTGGGATCCACATCTGCTGCCCGTACCTGAAACACACATACATTCGAAAACTGTCACGAAAGAGCAAAATGAGCTTTTAAACAATAATAAATAGTTTTTTTAACTTTAGAGAGCTTCTGCTTTAGTCAGATAGAGAGACACAAAGAAATATTCGCACTAAATATGTAAACAAGAACAGAAGGTCAAAATGATCTTTATTCTTTATTTTAAACCAACATGTATCCATTAAAGACAATAGTTGTGCATCAGATTTTTTTTTTTTATAACAAAACTGCATAAATATAGTTCTCAACCTCTTCCTGGAGACTTCTTCAACAGACAGGGTTGGTCAAAATTATGTTTCTCCACGTCCTACTTCCTGCTGCGGTAGAGACTTTTCACTCTCTGAACAAACTTGCATAATGTATTCACTACATGTACATGTAAAACTGATTTAGTGCAGTTCAAGAGGGTCACCACAGCTAATCGACATTAACTGGAACCAACATGGCTGTAACTCAGTCAAGCTGAGAGTCGTTCACAACATGAGTGTTAACTCGTCACATTAGACCTCACAGTGTTGCACGAGATCTTCATTACATTATTTTCAAGGTTTGACCAAAACAGCTAGAACACCACGATGTTTCAACATGAGATCTTAGTCTAAAACGCTGCTGTAGAGGACGCAAGCAATACCTTCAAGCGATTCTAGGTCTTTAATTAATTTATTAATTTATTTATTCATTTATTTACCCTTGTTTTTTACTTTCATTAAGTAGATTGTTTTTTTGTTTGTTTTTTAGCAAAGTTTACTGAAATAGAAAAGGAAAAACCTCTATACTGTATGTAGTAAAAAGGATTAAGAAAGGTTTCTGGGGTTCATTTATTTATTATTTAACAGAGGGTGGATACAATCATCTTTTACATTTTACATTAATGTTGGTGTACTGGTATCTGACAGTCTCTTTGCTCTCAGAAGTCTTTATTATTCCAAGAATCTCTAAAACAAGACGAGATGCAGAGCTTTTAGTTTTCAGGCCTCTGCTCTGGAAGCAGCTTCCCCTTTAAGTGTGAGGTACAGAGTTTAGTTTTTAAAGCTAAACTCAAAACTCAACTCATTGGAAGAGCTTTCACCTCATCAGGTTTTATTACAATAATTATGTACCTGTCCTGTTTTAATGCACTTGTTACAGATATTCTGATTCAGCATTCACACTGTAGTTTTTTTTTTTTTCATTTACATTTTTTCTGTGAAGTTTTTTTAATACTTTGTACTGTTTTACCCATTCATATGCACTTTGACTTTTAACTGTTGTAACTTCTATACTTTTTGAAATACGTAACTATTTATAAAAATCTCCATGAAAATAAACTGAGATCACTTAGATTGTTTAAAATGATTGTTTTCTCTGAAACACACTTGCTCAATTTTTGTTTTCTTATGCCTCTTTTAGCGACTAACAAATTTAGCTTTATGGTTAATGTTTAGCTGATTTGAACAATAAGCAAATTATGGTTACGGTTTTTGCTTATTTTGGTTTCTCATCTGTTAAGTTTAGCAATTCAGTTAATTTATTCTTCAGCAGATTTCAGCCGTCGTTCAGCATTCACTACATTTTTGGACAAATTGCTGTTTTTCTACAAAGTACATTTAAGTTAGAGTTTAACCTTTTCGTCTTCAACAAAGTTCAGTCAGGTCCTCTGGATGGTTTCTTTTTTGTTGAGACGTTTCATCTTTCATCCAAACAACTTCATCAGTCCGAGGAGCCACAATCAACTCAGTCCCACTAGCAGCAGACTCCCATAGTGGACCAACCAGTTTGCTGGTGATAAGATGGTTTCTGTGGCTCGCCCTTTCCCCCGTCGACTCTTCTGATGCAGCTATAGCCAAAGTGGTTCAAAACATCAAAGTTCATGCTCAATAATCCAGGTTAAAAAATCCAACAAAGTTCAGTCAGATCATCTGGACGGTTTCATTTTTGTTGAGACGTTTCATCCTTCATCCAAAGTACTTCATCAGTCCAAGGAGCCACAACAAAACTCAGTCCCACAGGCAGCACACTCACATAGTGGACCAACCAGTCTGCTCGTGATAAGATGATTGTGGCTCCACAGGTTGATAAAGTCCTTTGGATGAAGGATGAAATGTCTCAACAAAAAAAATAAAAATAAAAAATCAAACAGATGACCTGAATGAACTTAGTTGGATTTTTTACCTGGATTATTGAGCATGAACTTTGATCTTTTCCTCTTCAATTTTTATTCTTCTTTATTTCACCTATTGTGACTCTCACTGGTTACACACACAAATATGTATTCAAAACATAATTTCAATACTGTAATTTCATTATTAATTTTGGTATTTTACGTTATTATACATTATGACATTATTATTTACTAGTATTTTTAGACTAAAGTTTACTTTTTGCTTATATTTTTTTGTTTTATGTCCTGGTATTGCCTTGTTCAGCCCTTAGTGTTTCACTGTGTTTCTAAAAAATTGCTATGAATACGTTTGAGTTGAAAACAAAGTGAAGCTCCAGCAAAGAACCCAGAGTCTGTTTTTAATCCATCCTCAAAAACATTGAGAGTGAAGTAAAAAAATAAAACTGTGATGTTAATCCCAGGTTGACTTTTTACATGTGTTGTACCTGAGGAGGGGGCTGATCGATCGCAGACACAACTTCTGCTGGACTTTTCTCTGGACACTCAAAGTCCATATGGATCTTCTCCTGCACCAAAACACATGGTCATTATTATTTAATAAAATATGTCATCAATTTGACCAAAAATCATGGATCTTCTCTCGTTCTTATTTTAACTTCAAAAGGACAACAATCACTGAATAAACAACCATATGATAAAGCATTAATGTTCATAATAAAAAAAAAACAGGTTGGACTGAATTTAAAGAAGACATATTCTGTTTTCTTTCTCTTTTTGGTCACAACCTGTATTTAATGTAAGATTGTTAGATCCTTACAGAAAACAATTAGCACTTTCTTTAATGTTCTCCCGGGTCCTTCATTGTTGGTTTTGTTGTTTTTAATTTTTTTCATTCATTCAACCTTTATTTATACAATGATGTACAGTAATGTGAACCTAATGAACTGTGAACTGTCAGTGACGTGTGTGCATTACCTGTTCATATCTCTCCAGTGAGTGTGTGAAGGTGTGCGAGTGGTAGTGCTCCAGCAGCCGCTCTTGCAGGTAGTTGTGGCAGAGCTCGGACCAGTTGGCTCCTCGCTCCTCTCCCGAGTGTCTTGGGTTCCTGAGGCCTGGAGTGTCCACCATCATCACAGAGGCTAAAACCATCTGCTCACTGCTCAAAGCCCTGATCACAAAAACACAGCCGCTGTCATGTGGGCTCGTGTTTTCTCAAAATCTAACTGGTCCTGGTGATGTGCTGTTAGTAATAATAATAATAATGAATTTAATTTATAACGCACTTTTCATTAATGAAAATCTCAAAGTGCTACAAAGTGCAACAAAATTAAAGGTCAAATAAAACAAGATAAAACAAGTAAAACCAATAACAGTATCAACTAAGGTCAAGATAGAATCATGAGGAGGCAGAGTAGGCTCGCTTAAAAAGAAAGGTCTTCAAGCCGCTCTTAAAGTCAACCAGTGACTGTGGAGCTCTTAAGGTACATCCAGACCGAACAGCGTTTCAACTTCAAAAAAGCTCGTCACGCACGCAAGTGGACGCACTGGACCCACAGTGGTGTCCAGACCAGAACGCGAAGCTGCGGCGGTGTGGCGGCGGGGTGTGGGAGGAGCTTACCGGTATACCGAGTTCCTCACTGCACTCCGCCAGGCAAGGAGCTTTTTATTTCTGTCTCTGTAGAGCAGACTTGACTGGTCGTGAAGGACTTGTCGCGAACACACAGCTACAATGAGTTTCTCTTCCATAGTACACGACTTTGCGGGTTTTTTCTGTGTCCCACAAACAATACGTCACATAGTTGCGCAATACCCCCGTCCCCTCGTTTCCGCGTCACATAGGGACTCTCCCCCTCTCTTCTCCCCCCGACTCTCCCTGATCAACCAATCAGGGAGAGTTGAACGGCGTTTGAACGTTTGAACGGCGAAATCTTCAGCATGTTGGAGGCGTGCTTTGGAGGCTGACGCGGGTTCACGTGCACGGAAAAACGCTTTCCAGCACGCTCAACACGCACGTGACGTGACGCCCGACGCCAAGACGCGCCTGGAGGCACGTCCCCCATTGACTTTGCATGTAAACCGGACGCTCCTGCAGTTGAAAACGCGTTCGGTCTGGATTCACCATTATGGTACGTCCACACCTAGCAGCGTTTCAACTTCCAAAAAGCTCGTCACGCACGCAAGTGGACGCACTGGACCCACAGTGGTGCCCAGACCAGAACGCGAAACTGCGGCGGTGTGGCGGCGGGGGGTGTGGGAGGAGCTTACCGGTATACCGAGTTCCTCACTGCACTCCGCCAGGCAAGGAGCTTTTTATTTCTGTCTCTGTAGAGCAGACTTGACTGGTCGTGAAGGACTTGTCGCGAACACACAGCTACAATGAGTTTCTCTTCCATAGTACACGACTTCGCGGGTTTTTTCTGTGTCCCACAAACAATACGTCACATAGTTGCGCAATACCCGTCCCCTCGTTTCCGCGTCACATAGGGACTCTCCCCCTCTCTTCTCCCCCCGACTCTCCCTGATCAACCAATCAGGGAGAGTTGAACGGCATTTGAACGTTTGAACGGCGAAATCTTCAGCATGTTGGAGGCGTGCTTTGGAGTAGGGCTGTGCGATATGACGATTTATATCGTGGGGACGATAGAAACGTGTCTATCGTGCTACTTTCCTTCTATCGTTTCTATCGTGATAAATAAGAATAAAAAAATAACTGTCGCAAAGAAGCTTCATATTGTGGTTTTGCGAGATGACGGCGCTGCTTTATGTTTGACGCACGCGCGGGTTTGCGACACATGCTTTACGTTGTTAAACTCGAGAGCAACAGAGCCGCAGGCGCATGAAGCCGGTGTCTCAACAAGGAGAAAACAGCTGCACAGGCAGCCCAAGAAGAATAACTTTTACCAAAAAGAGGGGGAAGCTCACCTTGTTAGCTTCCATTATTTCGCTCCGCTGAAACTCGGAGACAAAATGGGTCCAGAGGACACGAACCCAGAGTCCAACCGAGTCCGAACTCGGGTCCAGTTAACCAATACAAAACAGACCAGAGACACAACAGAACCGCAATCAAACGCAATCAAACACAACATTTTCTCTTTTCTGTTTCTTGCTTTGTTTACTCAAACTTCAGAGCGGATTTCTTCTTCGTGAGTTTCATTAGCAGCTGTTGTTTTACCGCCACCTGCAGGAAAAATTTGGACCAAAGTAGAAAAGGAGTTGTTTGTTTGTTTGTTTGTTAGTTTATTCATTTTATAAAATGAAATACAACAATTAACGTATTCATAATAGAAAAAAAATAAATAAAATGAAAGGTAGCAGATGAAGAATAAATCTTATTAAATCTGCTCCTTATTCATCTAATAACAGTTCAAACAATATTTTCTATAATAACAAAATAAGTAAATAACTCAGTCAATTTTCAATTCACATATATCACACATTAAATTAGATTCATTTATATTTTTTTAGCAATTCATTTTTTACCAGTTTCTTAAATACAAGGAATGATTTGGCTTCCTTAACATTTGTCATTAAGTCATTCCATAATCGTACTCCTTGAATTAAGGTAGATCTTAGGTAGATCTAGTTTCTACTTTGGTCCAAATTTCCTTGTTCTTTTTGTTCACATTCTTATAATTGTAACTATCTGTAGTAAAATAATAAAATAAAAAAACTTTGGTCCAAATTTTTCCTGTACACACACACACACACACACACACATCGTGTTGTATATATCGTGATATATATCGTTATCGTGATATAAAAAAGTCCATATCGTGATATATGATTTTTTCCATATCGCCCAGCCCTACTTTGGAGGCTGACGCGGGTTCACGTGCACGGAAAAACGCTTTCCAGCACGCTCAACACGCACGTGACGTGACGCCCGACGCCAAGACGCGCCTGGAGGCGCGTCCCCCATTGACTTTGCATGTAAACTGGACGCTCCTGAAGTTGAAACGCTATTAGGTGTGGACGTACCATTAGAGTGTGATATAAAAAAAGCAATGTCAATGTTTGTGTTTAAAAAAAATTTAAAAAGTGAATTGTTGAAGAAATACGTATGAAGTAGATCAATGTGTAATATCTCGAAATTTGAAAATTGAGATGTGTTATTCATTTCTTTCATTATTACTTAAATATAATTATTGTTTGAAATGATTTTTTATTTTAAAAAGGGGCAGACATAAGATATTTTCTTCTTCTGCCGCCTTTCATTTTATACATGTATTTTCTTTTTTTATACAAGAAACGTGTTTGTTGTGTGTTCTTTTTATAAAATGAATAAATAAATATAAATAAATAAATAAAATATTTTAATGAAACTTTATGGAAACTATCATGGGTGGGTGTACAGTACCTCTACAGCTGATCAATTTTTGGCATCAACCCGATTCAGGATGATTTATCTTTCATTGAATTCTTAAGAAACATTCACACTATTGTGATCCCTTTCTCTTCCGTATGTTTTTGGGCATCTTTCTCATACTGCAGTTTTCAAGCTATTTCAGCAAATCATCACAAAACGTTCAGCTCGTTCAGGAAAAGGATGCTATGAATTTTGGTATTGGTTCAGCTTTAGCTTTTTGAAATACATCTACAGTACTTAGCTTTTACTGCCACTTTTTCCTCATAGAAAATTAACTGAGTTTATTTTATATCCTTCACATATTTAGCTCTACAACCTTTTACCGCTCCTTTCACATTTTGTTCTGGTTCAGCTTCTTCCACTTCCTTGTGCAAATTTAAAAATGTTCAGCTCCTTTCAGCTAATTTCAGCTATTTTTTTCAGCTGTTTTGTTCTCCTTTCATATTCTTTCTGCTAACAACAACATTTTTGTGTTTCTTCTAACTTCTTTCTGCTAATTTCATCTTATGCTTCTGTCGGCTGATCTCTGAAAGTTTCAGCTTGTTCTGCTATTTCACCTATAGGCCTAGCTGTTTTCATACTAATTTTAGCTTGTTTTTAAGTTAATTTCACATTTATTTTTAGCTTATTTCTGCTCTTTCTGCTTTCTTTGGTAGTTCAGCTTCTTTTTGCCTTTTCAGCTACTTTTCAGCAATTTGTTTTTCCTAATTTCAGCTTTTTTAACTAATTTCCAATTTTTATGCTAATTTCTTTAAATCCTATTCAGAAAATATGTGTTCTTTCTGCTTTCGTCTAGGCTTGTTCTTCCATTTCAGCTCAAAACCTGTTTGTCAGCAAGCTCTTCAACAAAAAGCATTCACGCTGTATTTTCACAGGAAATGCAATTTCTCTAAGTTTCATTTCACCTTGATTTAACCAGGCGTAAACACTAAGAACTAATTATTACCGTATTTTCCGGTCGATAAGTCGCACCGCCCTATAAGTTGCATCAGTCCAATTATGTCCAATAAAGTGGAAAAATCCATAAATATGTGGCTTCGCCCTATAAGTCGCATCTATTATGTGTCACCGCTGACGCGTCGCGTATGTTACGCGTCAGCTGTGACAATGGCCACAGGAGCATGCACGGTAGGACTTTAACAAGATTAACACTTAAAAATAATTATTTGCTTGCTGAAAATTATAGCAAAGATGTGTCTGAGCTGAACTTTTCCTTAATAAATGCACGTATACCGGTCAAATCAGCTGAATAAAAAAAAATTGTTTTGCTACGTCTGTGCTGCGAAGCGTGCACGCGCAGCGAGCAGATGCATTTCATTTCTTTAAAATTTAACAAGATATACACCTTATAAAATATATATATGTTTGTTGACATTATAGCAAAAGTGTTTCTGAGCTTAACTTTTCCTTTAAAAATTAACGTAATGTTCAAATCAGCTGGATTTAAATTGTTTCGCTTTGAAGGTCTTCCAAAAGTGCGCGCGCGATGCGAAAATAAATTATAAATAAATCGAATTTTAGCTCAAACATCTCCTACAGCTAACAGGTTGTAAATGTCCATCCAGTGATTACTTTCTGTAAGTTTCATCAAAATCTGTCCTGTGGTTCTTGACCTATTTTGCATTGCTAACAGTAAAACACTGAGCTAACAGTAGTTCATACCTCCAGAGAGCAGGAGGCTGTGCTGCGACAGAGTGAGTCCGACCAGAGGAGGCTGCCGTCAGACACATGAGCTGGGAACGGTCGGTGGACTCTCTGGAAGTGTCAGAGCTCCAGAGAGCAGAAGGCCAGGCTGCGACAGAGTGAGTCCGACCAGAGGAGGCTGTCGTCGGACACATGAGTTGGGAACGGTCGTGGGCCCTAGCGGCCGAAAGTGTTACTGCTCCCTTTTTTTTCTTCGGAATGAATGGAAACGGTCATATCTCAGCCAAAAATTGGTCTAAAAATATGGGGAAAAAATCTATGTGGTGTAGTGGTAATGGCAGTCGTCTCCCGATCGGAAAGTTGGCGGTTCGACTCCCGGGACCCGCACCATGTGTCGTTGTGTCCTTGGGCAAGACACTTAACCCTGAGTTGCTCCCGGTAGGACTGGAAAGCACCTTGCATGGTAGTCTGCCGCCACCGGTTTATGAATGTGTGTAGCATTCAATATATGTGTAGCACTTTGAGATTTTCAGTAATGAAAAGTGAGTTATAAATTGAATTAATTATTATTAAAAAAAATTAATTATTAGAACGCTTCACCCTATAAGTCGCAGGGCATGCAAATTAGGCAAAAAGGTGCGACTTATAGGCCGGAAAATACGGTATTTACAATGCTGGCCTGGCAACAAATTGCAAAAATGGCCATATGCAAGTTTTACAGATTATAAGAGAAATATTTGATGTGGTTGTAGCTGAGAGTGATTCCCAACACACAGTCTGAGCTTATCACATGACATTGTGCGCGACTTTCTTTTCAAGGTTTGACTAAAAAGCTACAACACCATCAGTTTTAAGATGATTAGTTTGCTGTGAAAAGTGATGGGAGACGTGCGTTTTTGTAGGAATGCCAGGTCTTTAATTTCAAACTGTAAATTGTGAAACACATTTTCTTCAGTAGTCAGAACAATTTGCAACTTTGCAAAAAATTAGGCAGAGCGGGAAAACAAAACTACAGGAAATCTGATGCCTTTAATTTTACAGTCTGCTGGTTAACAATAAGAACCAACATTCCCCAGACTGTATTTATTCCCTCTTTTGGCTAGACAACACTTTTTATTATTTTAAACAAACTGATTCAGGTGACAGAGACAACCTAGCTTTTGTAAATTGATTTGATCCGTGCTCACTTGTTGAACACGGCGTGGGACGCACCGAGCGCACTGTTCGAGTGTTTCCATTTGACCTTCCTGCCCTAACAATTCACATGCCATTAAGCCCTGCAACAGCTTAATGTTCCCTGCCTCTGAAACGCAGACACAAAGAAAACAGCCTCGTCCTGTTTTTAACGGGATTCAAAAATAGCAGCGGGAGCTTCAACGTGCATCGTGTTGTTTATGGCGTCCTTTGAGGATTTCTCCTGTTGCATTTTGTTTCAGAACTCTACAGTGGGTTGTGAAGGTACTGACAGCCTGTAGAACAATAAAAAGACACACAAAGCAAGTTTTTCACTTTTAGGCTGAGTAATGCACAAATGGATTAAAGGTGACAACGGCACACACATTTTGTAAAATGTCTTTGGAGCTGGTTTCTGCTTTAATAAGCATTTCATCCGAACAGCCTCTGACATGTCCCTCCAGACTGGGACCTTGTGGTGGGCATTACCGGGAAATTAAGAGGCCCACATGCTTGCTTGATGTCCTCCTGGGTTCTGGTCTCTGCTCAGATGAAACAACAAAGGAGTGGACGTAAAACCACGAGCAGCTCAGTTTTATGAATGGGAACAAAAGAGACGTGAGCCTGTGCTACTCAAACAGCAGCTTGTTTCTTTACTTCCTTTCATCGCAGGGGTTTATTGTGTTTGGCAAACTGCCGCTTTGCACTTGGTTTCTTTCCCCGAACGAGTCTGCAACAGCTCCTGAAGCAAACGTGTGATCAACTCCATTATTTGTCTTTTGGGTGTAATTCTTCAGGGCGTTTTCACTTACAACAGAATTTTTTGTGATGCTCAGCGTTTTGTTACCTGGACTGAAGTAAAATTTAATGCAGTTCAGAAGAAATGGCGAAACAGGTCGTCAGATTTTGATTTTTTTTTTTTTAGGCTATGAAGTGTTAACACCTGGCTTGTTCATCTGTCAGTGTAACAGCACACCCTCTGTGGCCTGATGCAGACACCAATTGCTGCGTTCAATCTTAATTAAAAGACATGACATGACATGAGCATAAGTGAAGTTGGGGCGGTGCTTGACAGGTGATACATAACTTAACTCCTCGTCGTCGTCCTGCAAAGGAATCCACACAAGCATCTATGTTTTTTTTATGTTTTTTTATTACCGAACCACTGTAAAATAAAAACATCCCAAATTAATTAAAAGTTGTTTCTTTTAGCAAACAAGAAGCAAACCAATATTTAATTTGACTTTTTCTGATAGAAATGTGTCTGAACTTGAGCAAACTTTAAAAAAATGTAACCTAATAACTTTCAGCCTAAACAAGAGTGATTATTACAAAAATAAATTTGATGATGGGTTAAGGTTTTATGCAAATGTTTCATAGATCTGTTGTTGTTGCCTTTATTTTTTTACTCCAACCAAGTTCAGTCAGGTCATCTGAATGGTTTCTGTTTTTGTTGAGCCGTTTCGCGAAGGACTTCATCAGTCCAAGAAGCCACAACAAACTCAGTCCCACAAACAGCACACTCACATAGTGGGACAACCAATTTGCTGGTGATAAGATTGTTTCTGGGGCCCGCCCTCTCCC
>JBBPBX010003038.1:41900-53726 GCA_038048925.1 Garcialebias charrua | reverse complement strand
AGAAAAGGCTAAATAGTTCAAAAAGCTAAAGTTGCACCAATACGAAAAGTCATAGCAGGACTGTCCTGAAAGAGCTGAATGTTTTTGATATAAATTGCTTAAAACCTGTGATACGAGAATGCCATCAAAAAATGTATGGAAGAAAAGTGGATCACAACAGTGTGAATGCTTCATAAACATTCACACAAATAGACCTCACAGAAAAGGGTTTGGATATTTCATCTTAAACCATCATTCCACATCTGGTTTGACGTAATCTGTGTTTTCTGTTATTTTCTCGTCTCTATTCCTCTTGTGATTTGTATTTCTGTCTTCTGATCCTAGTGTTTTGACTCGGTGTTTCCGCGCCACTCATCACTCCCTCCTCAGTCAGTCTCCAGCCACTTATCACTTACACCAGTTTGTAATCGGTAATCATCCCAGATGCTTTCACTTCTCACTCTCCCTCGGTTTTACTGAAACCTCTTGGGTTCACCACTCGATGCCGGCTCATTATTCTGAACAGACGTCGGTGTTTCCCTCAGTCTGTCGTGTGTTCCTGTTTGCTCCATGATTAATATAAGTTTTGCTGCTGCGTCATCTTTTTGTTTCTGTTCATTATTCATCTTTAATGTATGTCCTGCTCCCCGCACTTTGGTCTAACTGGACCATGATATAGTTCCCACCAGTGGTGGGATGTAACTAAGTACAAATACTTTGTTACTGTACTTAAGTACATTTTTCATGTATCTGTACTTTACTTAAGTAGAATTAAATGTGGGTACTTTTACTGCACTACATTTTACATGAAGTATCTGTACTTTCTACTACACTACATTTCTATAATGTGTTGAGTTACAAGTTACATTCACATTGCAGCTTTTTGATTCATCTTTAGTTTGAATAACTGATGTCGAGAGAGGAGATGGTTCATTGAATCACTGCAAAGTGAGCAGGTAACATTAGACCTGCCTTCAAGAAGAGCTGGACCAGTGACGTATATTCTAGTATACAAGTCATTGAGCTGGGAGCACCCACAGCACCACTAACACACCCAAAATGGATTCCACCGCGGAGAGTCAGCCAGAAGATACACAACACCCATGACCTTATTGAAAGATTATTGAAAGTTAATTGAAAGACTATTGAAATATTATTGAAAGACTATTGAAATATTATTGAAAGACTATTGAAAGACTTTTTAGTACAGCATAACAGATTATCTCTCCCAAAAGAGCCATACTGGACTCAAACAACTTCTTCTGAACTTGAACAATAAATTATTGTTGCAATGTTAAAATGTGTCAGTTCGTGAGATGTTAGGAAACAAGAGATGTCTCCAAATGTCTCGACACTCGGGTCTACGTTTCGAAAATGATGTCAGGAAGTTAAAATATTGTTCATATTGACCCATTACAAGGTTGACTAGACAGTATTTTAACTAAAGTTGAAGACAAATTGCAGTTGAAATGATCAGAGCCTGCTCCTTTGTCAGGTTTAATGCTCCTTTTTTCAGGCAGACAACTTTTACTTAAATGTATTTACTGCAGTTAAAAAGACACATCGGTTTTACTTTGTGTTACATAAAAAATTTCAAAGGTATAATCATTCCTTATTATTCTTATTTTGCTTATGACATTTAACTTTACAGGTCATCCCTGAAATTCTGACGCACAGAATCACAAGTCCAAGTGTGAACTGTGTCACAGAGTAAACACAATAAAAACATGTATTATCTGCAGCATCGTTCATTAAAATGACTCAACACAATAATAATAATAATAATAATGAATTCAATTTATAACGCACTTTTCATTAGTGAAAATCTCAAAGTGCTACACACATTGAATGCTACACACATTCATACACTGGTAGCGGCAGACTACCATGCAAGGTGCTTTCCAGTCCTACCGGGAGCAACTCGGGGTTAAGTGTCTTGCCCAAGGACACAACGACACATGGTGTGGGGAACCGGGATTCGAACCGCCAACCTTCCAATCGGGGGACGACTGCCATTACCACTACGCCACGGCCGCCCCAATTAAGAAAATATACATACAATACACACACTTACTGATATTGTACACCATTGCATTTGGTAATACATTCAGCAAATACTTTTACTTTAGTACTTTAAGTATTTTTAAAAGCAAGTACCGTATTTTCTGGAATATAGGTTGCACCTGAATATAGGTCGCATTGTCCAATTATTCAAGAATTGGAAAAATTCATATATAGGTCGCACCTGAATACGCACCTACGTCAAAATGTGGACCGTGTTTAGCTCTGCTGCAAATGTCTGCCACAGGAGCGCACAGCAAGGCTTTTAAGAAGATTAACACTTAAAAACAATTATTTGTTTGATAAAAATTATAGCAAATATGTGTCTGAGCTGAACTTTTCTTTAATAAATGAATAATTTTAGCAGGATAAACACCTAAAAATATATATTTGTTAGCTGACATTATTGTAAGAGTGTGTCTCAGTTTAATTTTTGTTAATAAATTATTACAAATCAGCTTATTTTATAAAAAGCCATAAATAGGTTGCACCTGAATATAGGTTGCAGGGCATGCAAAAATGATAAAAAGCCGCAACCTATATTCCAGAAAATACTGTACTTATTTACTTTTACAAGTAAAAACATTAATATGGTACTTCTACTTTTACTAGAGTAAATTTTTGTCTGTTTATTTGTACTTTTACTTAAGTACAGTGTTTGAGTACTTTCTCCACCACTGATTCCCACCACTTTACTATTTGACACGTAGCTAACCGAGCTAAATTTACTTACAAATTAACTTCAAATGGTGCCACAAAAAGCACACTTAGTTTGGTTATTTGTACCAGGACGCAAAGCAAGTGAAACAAGACGAGAAAAAAAAAAAAAACATAGTTTCATATAAACTAAGAATGAAGACTTTAGTGTTATTTTATGTTTAATAAAACAGAAACTGCACAGAAAAGCTTGGTTATATGTCTGCATTGGCAGATGGTGATGTTGTGCCGGGCAGCACGAAGCAACAGAAAAAGAGGAAAGAGCACATGCGGCAGCAACGAGATCACTTCTCCTCCTTTGAGAGGAGTGACATTTGGAACAAAGAGCTCAGTTATGTGAACAGTCCTCTCTGGTTTAGGCAGACTGACAGAGGCCAAGTCCTCCCAGCCCGCCAAGTCAACCGCCCACATAGGGTGGGGTCACTCCGGTATGACTCACTCACACACAGGGACACAGAAACACACACACTATTTCAACTTAGAACGCATCATCTCTGTGGGTTGCTGCTAAACATGCCTTAATGATAAAGGCCAAATAAGCGAAAGTCTGTTTTCGCGGTCGCTTTCGTCCACAGCCGCAGGTGAAAGTCTTCCTGGTGGGACTGTCTGTCTCGCCGTCTGTCTCATGTTACTGATAGTGGCGCGAGGGCTCCCTTTGTTTTCACTTGTTATCCGGGCAACCTGCCAGAACAAATAAGACTTTTTTTTTTATAGTTTGCTTCTAGAGCCATCCCTTGCAAGATAGCCCCTTATATGGTTCCCTGGATCTGTCAATATTTCAGGATCCATTTAGTCACAGTAAATTACTCCCAAGCAGACAAATAAACACCGTTTACTGGTTTTATTTCCCTGATGGGGGTCAGCTGAACTACCGGTTGCAGCTTTTTTTGTAACTTTTCCCAGAATGTGTCTTTGTGTTTCCCCTTGTGTCTCGACGACGCAGCACATGGGATTGACATGTATGTTGCTGCCGCTCATTGAGCAGCTAATGCTAATTTGATCACTTCAAAAGAGCGGCCTGTTCCCTAGCAACATAACATTTAGTCATAAATAGGAAGTAATGGACAACGGCAGTTCTGGTTGTGCACGCTGATCATTTCAAGTGCATTGGCGTATTTTACTGAAAAGGGCAAGGAAACTCCCAGGAAGACACGCATTTAAGTTAAAATAAGGAGTTAGTTTCACAGCAGAGCTACAAGTTTGTCACTTGTGAGTGTGGCATATGCTTTAACGCTAAATGTTTTTGTAATTAGGCTAGAAGAAAGTTCTGTTTCTGCTTAAATATGAGGAGGTTGTGTGAGAACGAAAACATAAATCACGCTCTTGTTCCTGTGATACAACAGCATCACTAAACCCAGCATGTATTTTACCAGTTTTACAAAAGTCAGCATATAGAGGCTCGTTTTAAAGATCTTGCGTTCCAATAAACGCACGTGCTCAGACTTGAAATGACAGGATTTGAGGCAAAACCTTTGAGATTTGAAGATTATGTAAAACAGGTTTTTACTTTAGCAACTGGGTAGTATTTTAAACATTCATAAATACTAATTTTTAACATTATTTATCTGAGGAGCAGACTGCTTTGAATTTAACTCCATTGCAGAACTCTCATCTTGAGCAAACATGAAGGTGACAGTGGAAAGGAAAAACTCCCTCATGAGAACCAGGCTCAGGACAAGTGTCCATCTGCTTCGACCGGCTGGGTTTGAGAGGAACAGGAAGGAGGAATAGCTACACAATGGCAGGTAGAGAATCACATGTTAAGATAGAAATTGTATCAAATGAAAACTTCAATTTTAACTATTTATTTAAGTAAATGAGGTAAATTTGTCCTCCAGTAGTCTAAGCCTATGGCAGAACAACAACCAACCCTAACTATAGGATTTATCAAAAAGGAAAGTCTTCAGCCCAGTCTCAAAACTTGACAATGTGTCAGCCTCATGGACAGAAACTGGAAGTTTGTTCCACAAGAGAGGAGCCTGATAACTGAAAGATCTTCCTCCCATTCTGCTTTTGGAAACCCTAGGAACCACAAGTAAACCCGCAGTCTGAGAGTGAAGTGCTCTGTTAGGAAAATATGGAACAATAAGATCTGTAATGTAAGATGGAGCTAGGTTGTTGAGGGTTTTGTAGGTTAGAAGTAGGTTTTTGAATTCACTCCTGGATTTGACAGGGAGCCAATGGAGAGAAGCTCAAACTGGAGCGATACGATCTCTCCTACTAACTCCAGTTAAGACTCTGGCAGCAGTATTTTGGATCAACTGAAGACTTTTTAAAGAAATATTTGGACACCCAGATAATAAATCATTGCAATTGCAACTATTACTAGCAGTTGATGAATATTTTGGATGAGGAAAGTAAAAATTGTTGCAAACTGTAAAACCAAACAGAGATAAGGTAAATTATATGAAATGTTGCAGTTTGAAAGAGTTGATGTCTTCCAGATTTACTGACATTGATCATTCATTCTCAGTGACTCAGGCTCTTTTTTGTAAGCAAACAAATAAATATAGTTGTTCACAATTTCTGCTTACATTTTTTTAAGGACAAATCAATATGAGGGAAAACGTGCAGATTTAGTTTCTTATTTTGTATTTTATTATTTTTGCTTGTCTTAATGATTTTGCAGGACCTTTTAGAAGTGGTTTTGCCAACAGCTAAATAAAAGTGAATCTTCCGGACGTATAATTTTGTTCAAGTGTGATTACAGGAAATAAAGTTTTGAGGACAGTTTTTTTTTTAAATCTGGATATTTCTTATGAAGCCTCACAAGAAAATACATCCATCTTTACCTGAAAGTAATTCTGCTTACATGATTAAAAAAAAGTTGATTAAAATCAACATTCATTTTCCTTTTTCCTTTTTCCATGATGGGCACAAATTAAGCCCAAGTTCATTGAAAGTTTCACAGAACAAACAGAATGGGACCCGTTTAACCCTCAGAAGGAAACTTTCATTTTCATTTCATTTATTTATTCATTTTTATAAAAATAAATACATAACAAAAAAAACACATGTACTGTATCTTATAGCCTGGTTGATACCAGACCCATGTCCTTCACTTCGCTTTGTACTAGGGTCTGGCATCTCTCCCATAGACAGCGATTTCTCCGTTAGATTTTTGAATGGACCAATCAGAGAACAGAAGGCGGAGTTTTGTTAGTTTAGCCTGGCGAGGTCCAGGCTATTCAGATAAAAAGCTCAGAAACCACTCGGTGGATATTTTTTCTGCTACCAGTGTGTAATTATATGTCTCTAATTTACTGACTGTTGGCCTAGATGAAACATTTGAGATAAAATTCGATTTTTTATCATTTATTTTCGTAGCGCACCCGAGGCTGTTTGGAAAATGTCAAACCGAAACTATTTAAATCCAGCAGATTTGACCATTTCGTGAATTGATTTAGGAACTGTTAAGCTCAGGAACACTTCTGATATAACGTCAGCGGTGAAATATATTTTTTATCAGCAGAGAAATAATAGTTTACCTTGTTTTATTGAAAATTCCTTCGTGGCGGCAGCCATTTTGAATGACGACGTCAGTCGACGTCGTTCAAAACTCCGCCTTCTGCTCTCTGATTGCTCAGGAACACTTCTGATATAACGTTAGCTAAGAAATACATTTTTTATCAGCAGAGAAATAATAGTTTTTTACCTTGTTTTATTGAAAATTCCTTCGTGGCGGCAGCCATTTTGAATGACGACGTCAGTCGACGTCGTTCAAAACTCCGCCTTCTGTTCTCTGATTGGTCCGGTCAAAAATCTACCGGAGATATCCTTGTCTATGGGACAAGTCCCAGACCCAGCAGTGAAGGGAAATGAGAATTGAGCGGAGCTGCGTAGGAATGGCGAGGGCCAGGCTATGTATCTTATATTAAAAAAAGAAAATATAAAATGAAAGGTGGGAGAAAGAAGAAAATATCTTATTATATCTGCCCCTTTTCAAAATAATCTTTTCAAACAAGCATGATATATAAGTAATAAAAAAAATGAATAACTCATCTCAATTTTCAAATTTCGAAATATTACCGTACACATTGAACTACTTCATACGTATTTCTTCAACAATTCATTTTTGATCATTTTCTTAAACACAGACATTGCTTTTTTCACATCATACTCCAAGTCATTCCACAATCCAACTCCCTGGACTGAGGTCCATTCAAGCTGGTTCTGTATTGTGTCTTTACAAATACATCAGTTCCCTTTAGGTTGTAACAGCTTGATCTTTTAACAAAATGTGTCTGAATATTTTAGGGTAGTGCATTGTTATGAGCTTTATACATCATCATTAAAATATGGTAATCTACTAAATCATGGAACTTCTTTTTTTTACATGCATTTTGCAATCTTTTTGTCCTCCATGGTTTCTCAATATCTTCCCTTATGCAATTTTTTGACATACAGTTTTTTATACAAAGCTTCCAAAATATTCATAAACTTATCATATGATTTATTAACATCATCAACATACACATCATCCCAATTTTGTTTATCTAAGTCTTCTTTTAACTTATCCAAAACTTTGAACTACCTGTTGCTTGTTTTTATTGATCGCATTTCTAACGAACGGTGCGATTAAGCTTCAACGTGTCCTGGAAAAGGCAGGACGCAGCTTGATGCCTGACAGGCCGCGCTGTGCTTTCACGACTCTGTAAAAGCCCTCTGGATGAAAGCAGCCACCAAAGGGGCCTTATTTTATAACAAAGTGAGATCAAATATATGGAGGGGGCTGAAGAATTGCTCTGGGATCGCACATGTGTTTGGTTAAAGGCAAACAGATGTGGGCATACTGTATGATTACTACATTTGTACTGGGATTGTGTACCCACTCAGACAGGAAAGAAAGGGCAGCTGTTAGCCATCAAGACGAACGCACGGGCAGCCCTAAACTATCCGCCGCAGCAGGGCCTACACAAACACACGTGAACGTATGCACATGCTTTCAAATGTAACACAGCCGGATGTAAAGGGGAGCGTGTGGAGGCACGAACACGCACTCATCGGCTGATCCCTTTTATCTGGTGTTTAGCACCGGGGCTCACAGTCCGCCTACCCGCCATCTTAAAGAGCTTCCAAGTAACATAAACATCCTGAAACGAGCGCTGCTCGGCGGCGTCGCTTCTTTCCTGGTTATTTCAACGAGGCACCGAGTGACCCTGAAAACCATCAGTTTCCTCAGTCAGCCCCCCCGAGCCCCCCTTCTTTCTCAGTGTTGTTATTTAGGGAAATACTTCACTGTTTCCTTTTCTGCGCGCTCTCCCTTTCCCCTTCTTCTGGGTGTGGTTTTTCAAGAGGCAAACTTTGTGTGAATGATGTGGACGCTTTTTTTTTCTTTCTTTTTTCTCCACAGCCACACAGTCTTGACTCAGTCCACACCCTTTCAACTCAAAGAGGAGTTTAGGAGGAGGTGGAGCGAGCTAAGCTCCTACTCGGAGCAGAGTTTGAGCTTGGACTTGAGCTCTGAGGCTTCGTGAGCAGCATGCACGCTGCGGCCTGCTCGCCTTTGTGCCGCTCTTTCCAACATGTGGATGGCTTCGGTTTGAGTTGTAGGAGGCATCAGGGGCTTTGTTTTTCCTTCTTTTTTTTTTTAAATATATTAAAAATATGTCTCCGCTCAAAGTTATATGTGAGTATGAACACAATTTCTGCTTCTCTGAGGTGAAGTTTGCACGAGCAGCGTTATAATGGAACGAATGTTTGGGATGAAATTCACTTTGTGCCTTCGTGTGTAAAAGTTTTTTTTTTACAGGAGGGGTTGTGTTTTGTAACGTCACATGCTATTTTTTTTCTTCTGAGTTTAAGATTTTAACCGTTTTTAGTTGTTTTAATTGAGCCAATTCAAATGATCAACCTTTTTTTTTTCATGTCCTGAATATTATTTTGCTTGCAGTTTGAAATTATTTTAAAGAGACACGTGCGTGTGGCTGTTTGTGAAGGATGAAAGGTAAAAAAAAAAAAAAAGAATAAAGTAAAAATAAAAATATGTATGCATTCATATAACTGTGGTTTGTCATAAGTGTATAGAAGATTATATATTAGTCTGATGTTTAGAGTTTGGCCCATCTATGATACATTTAAATGTTTTTTTGTTGTTGTTGTTTTTTTGCAGCAAATCTTTTATATACAAAAACTGTATTTTTGGCTCTCGTTGCAACTTTTCTATTAATTTTCTGCACTTAAATGAGATTTTTTTTAACCTTTTCACACAATAATTTGACTCAGCGTTGAACAATTATTGTAATTTAAAACTCTATGATCAATAACACCAGATGGAGTTTATTACATATTTGATAATGTGCAGCGTTGTGTTTTTTTTCACGTGACAATGTGGCTTCTCGTCTTTAATCTGCCATTTTCTTTCACGCGCTTTCTGCCTTCCTTCCTCTCCTCTCCATGCGTTGAATGTTGGCACAGACACAGGAAGTAGCCAGTCTTTTTCACCTGACATCACTGTGTGACCACACACACGCAAATCCAATGATGTTCCCCAGTTCACATTTAATGTCTGATCAGGGTTTTCTCACCAAATACCAAAAATCAAACGAATACCGTCACAAAAAAAACAGAAAAACACACTCAGCTCTGGCACACAAAGAAACGTTTGCCATGTTCTGTATGTCAGGGGGAGTGCGGAGAGAGTTTAACGTGACTTGAAATGCTAAAAGGAGCTAAAAGCTTTGTGGCTGTAAATTATGTTTTTTTTTTTAAATGTCCTTTTGGGAGTTTTAAAATACCAGCTGTGGCGTTAAAATGTTAGCTTTCTGTAAAGTCCCGTCCCACGCAACAGGATGCAAATGAATCAAACTAAAAACCAATGCAACAAAAATCTACAATAAAAAAAAAAGCAGGGAATCTGTGATTTTATTTGACAAGAAGCGACAGATAAAAGCAGCAGATTGCTTGACTGTTTTTAGGGTTTGGCTGTAAAGCTGTTTCAGGTGAACGTCTAATAAAACACACACCGATGGAGAAGCACTGATGGAGAATGTCCAGGCCTCGCTGATTGAGTTTTATTGGTCTGATATTTCATGAGCGCTGTAGGAACTGTAGGAAAACACTCCGGCTTTTATGGATTTTGTTGTGTACGTAGCTGCACAATTGCTGATGGATAATAAGTAGAAAATTTGGTTGGAGAAGGTATTTTTGGATTTTAAGCATACTGAGCCATCTCTGACCAGTGTTGTCATTTACAGTATTGCCTTTGTATTTATATTTGTTGAGGCTGTTTTTCTTCAGGTGTGGACAATAGGAGAGAAGCAGATCTGATGTAGGGCTCAGTCGTGCAACGTTTGGTTCAGCGAGGTGTTATGAGGACGAGTTACTGGAAGTGACAGAGAAAAACTGGACGGTGGGCACAAAGAAAGCTGATAGGCACGGAAAGTAGCAAAGCTCAAACAAAATGGAAAAAATAAAAATTCCAGACAAGTTGAAAGTGTGTGAAAGGATTTGTTCTTTTCAGTCTTGTTTACAGGAAGTTCTCTTAAAAGTCCACAGATGGCTGCATTCACTGAAAGGCATTTTTTTTTTCTAAACCCCGTAAACTCCCTTTACCTTCATTTATGTGTGGGAAACTATGATGACTGCTGCTGCTGCTTGGCTTAGGGTTGTATTCATCTTGTGGGGGGGTCTCGACAAACTTACAGCCTGCAGGTTCACTGCAGGGCTTCGTTTTAAAAAACATAAATCAGGAATGTTTGCGTTATACATGCAAGAGGTTTATAAGCAGGTTCAGTGTTCTCTGTGGGACTTTCCAAAACCAAATGAATCTTCTGCTCAAACTAGCGCATAGAAAAATATTCAAAAGTACTAAAAAAAAAAGTCTAAAAGAATACTTTAATTGTGCTTTAAATATAAGGCTGATAACTTTGTAAACAACAATCCTTTAGTTATGTATGTTTTTAATGTTAAAATTGATCACATTTTATTTAGAATTAAATAGAAAAATATTGAATAGGGTGACTAAAAGGAGCTTTTATTTTGTTTGTTTATGTTTGTGTTTCATAATTATTTTTTATTTGAACTATTTGCCACTTCAACCAGAAGATCTACTTGGTATTGATTTCACAATCAAGTATCTTAGACGCTATGTGTCAAACTCAAGGCCCGCGGGCCAAATGTGGTCCTCGTTGACATCTTATCTGGCCCCCAAGATGATATTTGAAACGTAAAATACTTCTATCTCTTACCTTTTTTTCCCCCAGTAATCTTTGATTATGATGATGTTGAAAGTGCAACAGAGAACATCAAATGAGACTAATAGACTCTTGTTTAGGAACCTGTGACCAAGAAAAGATGGTGGGTATCTTGTTTGAGTTAATGTAGCTGCTGAAATTGGCCCTTAGTTTGAAAAAGGTTTTAATTTTGGCCTCCTTTTGTTAGTGAGTTTGACACCCCTGCACTAGACAGATGATAAAGAGGACAAAAAAAAATTAACAATGTAGCAGGGACGCCACCAAGGGGTGGTCAAAGAGGGCAAGGCTCGCCCCAATAATTCACTGCTCCACCCAAATGGTCCCCCATCGCCACAAACTCCCATTCTCCTTTCCATTCCATTATCTGCTTTTGTTTGGTGTGGGTTTATATTTTCATCTACCCAATCAGGAATTAGTTGAACTTCATAAACATGAAAAAAATATATGTTTTTGAACAATTAATAGTTTAAAAAAACATATATCTGTACACTGCACAAACCCTTAAAGGCTTGTTTCCCTGTGTGAGGACAACAGGCAGTCTATGTTGTAAAGAAAACTAGTTTTGATGCAGAAAACAATCTTATCTTACTTACTTGTCCCTTCCGGATGTGTGGCAGCTGGTTCCTATCTCCAGCATTCTCTAGGCTCGTTCATAAAACAGTTCTTTTGAATGGCTGTGCACCCATCTTTATCCTGGCCATTCATAAATCGCATATGGAGCCAGCCTCTTCCCACACGGACGTGAGTTTTCAGAAATTAATCATTTTCTATTAGCAGTATTATTAAGCTTTATTTAACAGGGCAAATCCCACCGAGAGCACAGATTTCTTTTCTAAGGAGGGCTACCTAACATGCTTCAATATTAAGCAGGCAG
>JBBPBX010003038.1:17205-34696 GCA_038048925.1 Garcialebias charrua | reverse complement strand
AGTCGACGAGGGACACGCCCCCAGAAACCATCTTGGCTACAGCAAACTGGTTGGTCCACATAAGTTGCTTACTTGGTGGGTTAACTTCAGTGTGCTTTGGACTACTCTGACTGAGGAAGCCCTCTGGAGTGAGGGTGAAACGTTTCTGCTAAAAAGAAACTGTCCAGATGAACTGATTGAGAATGAGCGGATTTGATACCTGGACTATTGAGAATTAACTTTCTTGTCTTGAACCACTTTGGACATGTCTGCCTGCCTGGGAGGAGTCGACGAGGGACACGCCCCCAGAAACCATCTTGGCTACAGCAAACTGGTTGGTCCACATAAGTTGCTTACTTGGTGGGTTAACTTCAGTGTGCTTTGGACTACTCTGACTGAGGAAGCCCTCTGGAGTGAGGGTGAAACGTTTCTGCTAAAAAGAAACTGTCCAGATGAACTGATTGAGAATGAGCGGAAGCTCTCAGCTTTTTTTGCAGAGAAAAACAACTTTTTACACGAAGGCATGGGATTCAACCATAAATGTTGGCGCTTCGACAGTTAAGTGTCATGCCAATAGCCTTGCATGTTGGCATGACACTTAACTCACTCATGCTCTCGTTAAGTTAGATGAGCATGGATGTGTCTGATTAGTCAAGTGTTTTACTTCCCAACAGCAGAGGTTATATTTGGAGATTTTTATTCTGAGATACAGTAAAATATCAACATGCATTGATATTCGTCAGGAGAATGGTGCATTTCCAAGAGTAAATGTAGATTTCTAAACATCCATTTATTTTGTGGCATGCCTCATTCCTTTGTAGCAGCCCTTTAGCTTTTTACTTGAAAAGACCATTACAAACGTCACTATGAGAAACAATGGAAGCAATAACGGCAAATTCCATTTACTTTTCGTGAAGCCCTAAAAAATATATACGTCTCTGAAGTCCTACTGAGCTAACACGCAGGAGTTAGTCAAATTCAAAGCTATTCTATTTAAACTTTGCATTAAAGATTTACAAGAAAGATACTAAAATATGCTATGCCACAGAGCCACCGTCCTCTGAACAGTGGGAAGATGATGGCTCAAGGACCTCCCTGAAACCATCTTAGCTTTAAAATGTTCCAAGTGTCTTGGGTTGGCTGGGTGAAAAGTGTCTCCTGATGGTCGCCTCACCAGGGACGTACATGTGAAGTTCAGGGTTACAACGAGCCTGTCATTCCAGTCAGAACACTCTGGTTATGAATAAAACAAGACTGGTACTGAGACGAAACAGTGGCCAGCTAATGTGTAGAAGTGTGTAAAAAGAAATGGGTATACAAGAGTATATAAATGAGGAAACATGTACATAATAACTGAAAACCTTTCCAGAGTTTTTATTTCCATAATGTAGCCCAGATAAATAGTCCTAAATTATGGTCAGTCACGCTACTAAAAAATAAATTAAAAAAGTTAAATCACACAATATAAATTATTTTAGACATTTGTGATTACATTAAATTATTCATCCTACATTACATAAAAAGCTGGTAAAACAGAGAAAAATGCCATACTCCTACATGTTTTGACCAATTAACTGTAGAAATTTAGACCTTGCAAATCAAGTTGGCTTAATTGCATTCTCTGATTTTTTTTTATAATCTAAAAGTTCACCAGTCATTAAAAAAAACATTAAACAGTGGCTTCACCGTAATTTTTTGTTTTTAAACGAAGGAAAGACAGAATGCATCTTCTTCGGTGATGATGCTCCCTGTAACTTTGGAGCTCTAACTTCCAAATGCAGACCAACAGTTAAAAACTTGGGGGTGACATTTGACAAGGACTTAAAATTTGATAAACAAATAGCGTCTGTAGTCAAGGCCTGTTTTTATCAATTACGTCTTTTATACAAAGTTAAACCTTTTTTAAATCGTTTTGATTTAGAAAAGGCCATTCATGCTTTTATCACCTCAAGGCTAGACTACTGTAATTCCCTGTATGCGGGAATCTCCCAATCCTCCATTAGACGCCTTCAATTGGTCCAAAATGCTGCAGCTAGACTTTTAACCAACACCTCCAGACGTGAACACATAACCCCTGTTTTATTTTCTCTCCATTGGCTTCCAATTGATTTTAGAATTAAATTCAAAATTTTATTATTCACTTTTAAAGCACTCAATGGTCTTGCCCCACTGTATTTGACTGATCTTGTAACTGTCCGTGAATATAGGAGAACACTGAGATCATCTAATACATTTCTCCTGTCCATCCCAAAGTCCAACTACAAACGTTGGGGTGACCGGGCCTTTTCTGTCGTTGCACCCAGTCTCTGGAATAAGCTACCTCTGGACTTGCGCTCCATCACTCATATGGAGTCTTTTAAATCTAATCTTAAAACCTTTTTATTCAGGCAGGCTTTTAATACCTAGTAGTTCTTTGACATTCTTGTTAGGTCTTAATTGTTTTTAATTTTTTACTGGCTGTTTTTTATTGTTATTTTTTATTGTTTGTTTTATTTCTGTATTGTTCAGCACTTTGTGCACCTTCTGGCTGCTGAAAAGGGCTCTATAAATAAAGATTGATTGATTGATTGATTGATTATTTAAATAAGAAATATTATAAGCCATACATAAACAACAGATTCATTAATCACAAATCTATGACACATTGTGTGATAGTCCAATTATTGACCAGTTGGCTTAGGCATATTACCACAATAAATCTCAATATGGTTAAAAACCTGTTATTTTGTTGAACTTTGCTCATTCTTAAATATTACAACAAGGGTAATTGGAAACTCTAAATTCTAACAAGGTTTGAGTGAGCGTGGATAGTTGTACATCTATTTCTGTAATGATAAATGGAATTTTTTTCTTTAGCGTCTAAAAATTGCCATAGTAAGCTGTAAAATTTGATTTTATTGGTACATTAAAATGGACGAAGCTGACAGATGATGGTGTGCACCATGCACGGTATAGGCAATTTGGAGGCAGGTTTGAAGTGACTGTAAAAAGTTCTGGTTATGAAACTGATTAAATAAATAAAAAGCAGCAAGTCAACGACAAAGAGAGAAATCCGGAGAGCCATGCAAAATGACCAGTGATTATATAGAATGAAGACAAAAAACTAGCACAGATGCAAAATTATCATTATGAGATGTTAAATGATCATAAAGAAGCGTAAATAAACCATTAGGAAATGTAAAATGACCACGTAATTATGTTAAATGAATGCAAATAAGTATGAAACACATGAGGAATAACCACAAAACGCACTGATCTACAATAAAATACTATAATTTACTCAAAGATGCATATTGACAACAGTGCTATACTACTCTGAAATTATTCAACCCGTTTTATTTAAAGCGGTCCCTAGAAGCCCAATTATTTTATTGCGAGACAATCCCATAGCACTGGTGCCAAAATAATGGAAAGAGGAGTTCAGGAAAATAAGGTCTATTTTAGAGTAAATAAGCTGCAGATGGCTTATTTATTATTTGTCCTTGTGCTCAACGTGTCTCACCAGAAAAGCACAATAGATTCAGATAAGTTAAAGATCAAGTAGAGCGTCTTTTGTTTTCATAGTTTTACTAATCAGTGTCGGGGTCTGTGTCCTGTGTGTTGTTCATTTAGTTGTTCGGTGAGTCTTGTATGTTGTTTTACTTGTGTTCAGCTTCGCCAGCGTTTATCCCCTCAAGTAGTTCTGCTGAACTACCTGAGCCTCATTGTCTTCCCCCAGATGTTTGTCATTATCTGTCATTTAGTGCAGTGTTTTTCAACCACTGTGCCGTGGCACACTAGTGTGCCGCGAGTGATCATCAGGTGTTCCGCGGAAATTATCCAATTTCACTTAACTGGTCTAAAAATATTTTTTAAACGAATTAATTATCTAATAATATGCCATTTTCGAATGTCTGTGCTGTAGTAGTGTCTAGCGCCGTAATCATGTAATTTCCTTATCACTAGATAGATGACAGTATGGAACATAGCATTGCACATTAAAACAAGAAAAGTAGTGATGCATGAACGTGACATGTAGCAGTGACAGCATTGCATTCTAGCTAGCTGCTAGCAAGACTATGACAGTGATGGAAAAGTTTTTGAAAAGAAAAAATACTAACTCCGATCTGGTCCCTGGACAAAATTCGGACCCAGATGTAGGCCTTAGTATAAGTGGATATCAGAAGAAGGCAGATACCGTGAGCTCGAGATAGTACAGTGAGAGTTAAATTTAGTTTGGATTTACTTTTACCGGGGACGCAACGACACCAACTCCGTTGTGCTTGGTATGCGGTGAGAAGCTGTTTATTTCATTCCTATTCCAGACACTTTGATAAGAATGACTATATATTATTTAATATAGGCGGATACACTGGTAGAGCTGCTGCCTCTCAGCGAGCAGGTCCTCGGTTCAAATCCCGGTCCGGGGGTCTTTCTGGGTGGAGTTTGCATGTTCTCTCCGTGCATGCGTGGGTTTTCTCTGGGTGCTCCGGTTTCCTCCCACAGTCCAAAAACATGCATGTTAGGCTGATTGGTAACTCTAAATTGACCCTGGGTGTGAGTGAGACAGGTCCCTCTTGTAAATGAGTCCCCGTGGCTCAACGAGGCTAGCCTGTATAAATAAAGGTTGAATGAAAAAAAAAAATCTTTGTTTACAATTTTGGTTGGTGGTGTGCCTCGTGATTTTTTCAATGAAAACACTGTGCCTTGGCTCAAAAAAGGTTGAAAAACACTGATTTAGTGCTCTTTAAAAGCTGACATTTTGTTTGTCCCTCATCTGTGCACTGTGCCTGTAAGCCACTCATGTCTGTTTCATCTCCTTCAAGTTGAAAATAGTGCAGCCTTGTCAGCCTTTTTGGTTTGCCTTTTGTAAAATGAATTACTGTAGATATTTTATATTTAAATGTTTTTGAGTTTTTGTTTTTGCATTTGTGTTCAATAGCCTCACTAAACATGATAATCAGGACATTGGTTAATAAAATATGCACGCTAGGGAGTCTTAAAAGTAAATAAATGCCATTTCAGATGAACAGGGGCTCAATGATTAACTGAAAATCAAATGTGAGCTTCTGTAGAAGGAGGTGATTCCACAATTTGCAAGTCTGGAAAAGTCAGGTGTGCTAAAGCCAAAAAGAAGGGACATCAATAATCTAAAATAGGAAAATTGTTACTGCCCACGAATTAGGAAATGGTTCTAAAGCCATTTTTAAATGTCACCTTACAAACAGAATGATGTCAATAAGCTCCCAATCTTCGGAGAAGTAGATATCACAGAAAATGTATCTTCGGTCAAATTTAAAAAAAAACCAAAGCAACAATTCTGATTAGCATGGTAATTTTTGATGTTCATGACAGAACAAATGGGAAATTGATACAAAAAGTAGAATTTGATGGATGACGTTGCAAAAAAAAAAAAAAAAAAAATCCTTTTGGGGAAAAAAAATATCAAGGCACATCTGAGGTCAGCAAAGTCAAAGTAGAACCGTATTAATAAAAAGCATAAAAAAGAGACTAGAGGTGTTTGCCTATGATATACAGAGCCACCCTTGAAAAGAGGGAAAAAAAGCTTTTGCAAAATACCAAGAATGGCACTTCTTTTAAATATGTTTAAAAAAGCACTTTTGGACAATTTTACACTTAAACATGAAATGTGAAGAGAGAGTGGTGAAGGCTGCACAGAAGTCTTTTGGAGTCAGTCTCCCCACCATCACAGACATCTACACCTCCAGATGCAGGAAGAGGGCCACCTGCATCATGAAGGACCCCACTCACCCAGCACACACACTTTTTGTCCTGCTCCCCTCAGTAAGGAGGTTAAGGAGCATTAAGTGTAGAACCACTAGACTGAGGAACAGCTTCTACCCTGAGGCTGATGAACTCATGAATATCTAACCAGGATAATCACCGTGAAAAAAATTACATCATATTGCTGCTGATCTGGGGCAGCAAGGTGGCACAACTGGTAGAGCTGCTGCCTCTCAGCAAGCAGGTCCCTGGTTCAAATCTCGGTCCGGGGTCTTTCTGGGTGGAGTTTGCATGTTCTCTGTGCATGCGTGGGTTTTCTCCAGGTACTCCGGTTTCCTCCCACAGACCAAAAACATGCATGTTAGGCTGATTGGTGACTCTAAATTGACCCTAGGTGTGAGTGAGAGAGTGAATGGTTGTTTGTCTCATTTGTCTCTATGTGGCCCTGTGATGGACTTGCAACCCATCCAGGGTGTACCCCGCCCCTCGCACAGTGATTGCTGGACATGGGCATCTGCGACCCCCGTGACCCAAAATGGAAGAAGCGGGTAAAGAAAATGGATGGATGCTGCTGATGTATCGGTGTATTGTTTTTATGCTATTAGTGCTTAGAGTATTTTTATTTTATGTTTTTCTTAGTTCATATCTTATTACTGTTTTCCTTTTACATTTTAATGTTGGATGTAACTGGGACCCTGAGTACACAATCTTGTTCCACCACATGTACCACATGTGGTGCGAATGGCAATAAAGAAACTGACTCTGAATAAAAACACCACAATATGAATAGAAAAGATGGAAACTATTACAGTATCTCGTTGGTGTAAGTTTCAGGATTTTAAAATGATCTAAATACAAACTAAGATGCAAAAACATAATTCGAAGACAAAAGTGTTTCAGTTGCAGATACCTAAACCTTTTCTGCAGGAAAAAAATACAAAGAATTTCCCTAAGCTGCAGCGACTACATGGTAGTTTTGCACGATTATTCATTTTAAATTTTATTTACGAGTCTCAAAACATGCAGCTTTATTTTGAAACTAAAAAGCATTTCTATTAATCCATTTTAAATTGAAATATGAGACATAACCGCTTCCATTGTGCAACAGCTAATTTGCAAATCCCACCATCGAACACACACACACATGCAGTCAGGATATAAAATGTGGATACTAGCCACTCATACAGACAGCACCTGTCAGCTGGTGTGGTGGGACAGCCAAGGGCTTGTTTGTTTCTTCCCCTCGCACACTTACTGTGTGTGTGTGTGTGTGTGTGTGTGTGTGTGTGTGTGTGTGTGTGTGTGTGTGTGTGTGTGTGTGTGTGTGTGTGTGTGTGTGTCCTTGTTTATGCTACGTTGTAAGGCCCAGTTTTCTGAGTTTTACCAAATTGTGAGGCCCAACTGGTTCTTATGGGGCCCAAAGCCCGGGCCCCATAAGAAGAAGTCCCGTTGGTGGGTTAGGGGTTAGGTTTAGGAATAAGGTGTGAATTGAGGATGTGTTAAGGTTAGGGTTAGGTATGCATTGGTAATGGTTAGGTTTAGGGTAAAGGTCAGGGTTAGGCTATAGAAATGAATGAAAAATGAATGGAAGTCAATGCAATGGCCCCACAAAGATAGTAAAACAAACCTGTGTGTGTGTGTGTGTGTGTGTGTACATCTATTCATTTCTCCTTCCACACCCGCCACACCTCTCCACCTGCTGTTTCTTCCTTCACCAAGTTCCACCTCTCTGCCTATCTTCTCCCTCCTTACACGCCATCATACCACCACCCATTAGGTCTCTTTCTTTCCTTGGTTTTCTCTGCACCTGTGACTGAAAAACAGACTCCCTCAGTCTTTCTCCACCTTCCTGCTCATTACAGCCCAGAGGCAGCCACTCCATCACTGGGAAAAGGCAGAGATAAGCAACAAGACTACACCTGTGCCCGGTATGAATGCCAGATTTGGGGCCAGTGATAGACAATTCCACGCCAAATAATGGAATCAGCAAACCTCGGCTTCAGACGAATCAAGCTGACAGCTTCATCTCCCCATCCCTATTTCAAAGCACAAGACAAACCTCATTATCAAATGAGAAAGGCAATCAGTAAGAAAAAAAAAAAAAGGAAAATGTGGACACTGCTGTGTCACCAGTGGTTTACTCATTTACAGATGGTGGAAGCAAAACAGAAATGTTTTATTTCATCAGCAAAGTGCAGTTTAGTTCTTTTACATAAAAGACAGCTACACAGACTTTTTATGCGTAACGTTCAGAGGAAAAATATTGTTTGCAAAAATTGTTCCTTTTCTTAACGCATCATTTAGCCCAAAATTATATTCTACTTTTCATATTGCTTTTGCTGGAACAAAATAACAGCTGCCAACTTTGTCCAAGGCCTTAAAAATGAGTCATTAAAAGTAAACTTTTTTGTTTTCCCAACAATGAGAAACTTCCAAATGGTAATCCTACAGTAAATGAGAATTTGTTGCACTGCTTTAGGACGCAGGGCAGTAATTTATTCTGAAGTATATAAAATGTTTCCTGGAAAGAAATAAGCAATGCAATTAGAGAAGAAGGGAGAGTTATTTATTGCTCATTAGTACACAAGATTGCAACCATTTAGATGCATTTAGCAACCACCAACGGAAACAGTAATAGAAAATTACACTACAAAATGCACCAGTGGAAATTAGAAACAGACAAGTTTTTTTTTCTTTTGTCATCATTAGTTATATTGAATCTGTTTGTGTTGTCTTTATCAGAGTCAGAGAGTCAGAGAGTCAGAGAGTCTTTATTGTCATTTGCACCGCATGTGGTACATGAGATGAAAACGAGATTATGTACACGAGGTCCCAGTTACATCCAACAACAAATGAAAGAGAAAAACAGTAATAACATCGAGAACTAACTAAGAAAAACATCAACTAGTAATACACTAAGCCTAATATAGTGGGAATAAACAGCAGCACGAACATGAGTTTGTATGAATGCCCTTGTTTCTTAGTTTTAGCAATGTTTTTGTAGTTCAACCAAGAATTTTTAGGGTCACAAGTAGTCATTATTATCGTGGGTGTCAGATTCTAAAGGGTTTGGGAACCCCTAGTTTACAGGGAAAAAATATTGTGAAAGTCTTGCAGCTCAACTTTTGCCTGACAGCTCGTTAAGTCAATTTGAACCTGAATTGAAGCGTGAGAAAAACTATTAAAACAAAATAATGTATGTGGATAATGCACTGATGGAACTGCAGCACATTCAAATGCAGAGAAAGGAAAACATATAAAACTCCAACTCTGAACGGTGTTTATTACATTCATGAGGCACTCAAAATCAGTTTATTGACAAATTTGAACAAACCATTCAATATAAGCAAACAGTCAACTAAGCACAATAATGTCTGATCCATCTAACAAGATCTGTTATTTGAAAGGGGTTGCTTGATATGAAGCAATCAACAATTTTACAAAGGTAATAAAACAATGCTAACTTTTTTCAGCACTGCAGATAAAATCGCAGACTAAAAGTAACAGAGCCAAAAGTGAACAGGAAATTTAACTTTGAATCTTTCAACCAATAAGTGAGCCTCGTAAGGTGAACACAAACAGAACATTAGACAAATACAACTAACTGAAGCAAGTCACTTTAGTCAAGGCTTTACAAGATCAATTGGGAATGACAATAATGGTTCACGATGCAGAGACATGCCTGAATAAAACCATGAGCCTTTCTTCCAGTGGTCATTTACAACCACTGGCAGCGTTACTGCAAAGAAAAGCAGCCTGGCGAAAAATCGATAGTGAAGGACAAAGTGATAGTCAAAAGATAAGGAACCTCTCCATCATCCACGAATCAATTTCTTATTATCACTTTGGCCTGTTGCTGATGCACAAACAGAACCAACTGGAAAGTTGCCCAAGCTTGTACGCTCATAGCAGGAGTGAAATGTCAGTATTTATTCAGAATTAAGATTTTCTTTTATAATAATCAAAGTAAAAGTATACAGTATACAGTTAGTCCTCAACTTACGGCGATTCAGTGTTACGAATGCATCTTATTAATTTTAAAAAATTAAATTAAATTAAATAAATAAATAAAAAAGTCATTTTTGAAAAATCTTATTTTAGGTGTTTAAATGTTCTTGATTTTATGTGTACAGCACTTTGTTGCAGCTGTGGTTGTTTTAAATGGCTTTACAAATAAAGTATTATTATTATTATTATTATTATTACTGTATTATTATTTTGAAGCCGATTACGCAGTTTTCTGCAGTGTTCGGCAGTTTTCGGCAGTGTTCTGCAGTTTTCGGTTAGCTTCGGTTAGCTCCGGCTTCGACAGCCGGCTTTGGATGGATGGACCGTGTGTCCGATCAGAGATTGCTTCACTCGGATAAATGAGCTGGAAACGCGGTGAACTCTGTGGACGTCTCAGGCGGAGGAACGGCCTCGCGGCCTCGGATGTCGGTGGGACCCGGAGCGAACATGCTAATGCCAGCCCCACGGGGGACACGGAGCCGACGGGCGGCGGAGATGCCTGCTGCGGCCGGGAGTTCGCCTCGATGCATTGCCTGGCAGCCTTAGATGTTGGTCGGACCCGGAGCTAACATGCTAACGCCAGCCCCACGGGGTACACGGAGCCGACGGGCGGTGGAGATGCCTGCTGCGGCCGGGAGTTCGCCTCGATGCATTGCCTGGCAGCCTCAGATGTTGGTCGGACCCGGAGCTAACATGCTAACGCCAGCCCCACTGGGGACACGGACGGAGCCGACGGGCGGCGGAGATGCCTGCTGCGGCCGGGAGCTCGCCTCGATGCTCTGCCTGGCAGCCTCAGATGTTGGTCGGACCCGGAGCTAACATGCTAACGCGAACCCTACCGGGGACACGGACGGAGCCGACGGACGGCGGAGAGGACTGCTGCGGCCGGAGCTAACATGCTAACGCCAGCCCTACTGGGGACACGGACGGAGCCGACGGGCGGCGGAGAGGACTGCTGCGGCCGGGAGCTAACATGTTAACGCGGAGAAACGGCTTCACCAGCTCCCAGTAAGTTATTAACTCTTTATCCCTTCACTATGGCTCCAAATGTATGGAGCTAACATGCAGTTACAAACAGTTTGGACCGCGTGAAGCAGCTGGAAGCTGCAGAGCTCGGACGTGCAATGAGCTAACATGCTAACAGACATACTAACTATTTTCTTCCTTGATTATAATAATAATAATAATGAATTCAATTTATAACGCACTTTTCATTAGTGAAAATCTCAAAGTGCTACACACATTGAATGCTACACACATTCATACACCGGTAGCGGCAGACTACCATGCAAGGTGCTTTCCAGTCCTACCGGGAGCAACTCGGGGTTAAGTGTCTTGCCCAAGGACACAACGACACATGGTGTGGGGAACCGGGATTCGAACCGCCAACCTTCCGATCGGGGGACAACTGCCATTACCACTACGCCACGGCCGCCCTTATTATGGCTCCAAATATACTGTATGTGTTTTTTGATAATTATGTAGGGTACTGTGTTAGGATAGGCGAAGTGCTTGGAAACTGTTCAGTACTGTACTGTACATGTACGTGTATAAGTGGTGGCTCGTGTGTTTTCCGACTTACGGCGATTTTCGACATGCGAACGGCCGTAGGAACGGAACTCATTTGTAAGTCGAGAACTACCTGTATACATTAGGCTGGATTTATCAAGTGTGGTGCATTTTTTGTTGTTTTTTGTCACAAATCCAGTGCAGTCAATTCATTGAAAAAACTCCCAAATGGCTCAAATTCATTTATCAAGAGAACTATACCAAAATAAGGAAATCAGAGCTTTTGGTAAACATTAGGAGAAGCCAACCTATGGTAGGATTATCTGTAGTTGTCCCATGCTTCAGGCCAAGACCACTTCTGTCTTTTTCCATCCATCCATCCATCCATCCATTCATTATCTTTACCCGCTTCTTTCTTTACAGGTTGCGGGAGTCACTGGTGCCAATATCCAACAGTCACTGTGCAAGAGGCGAGGTGCACCCTAGACAGGTCGCCAGTCCATCGCAGGGACACTGAGCCAAGTGAGACAAACAACCATTCACTCTCTCACTCACACCTATAGGGACAATTTAGAGTTACCAATCAGCCTATCATACATGTTTTTGGTCTGTGGGAGGAAACTGGAGTACCCGGTGAAAACTTGTGAATGCACAGAGAGAACATGCAAACTCCACCCAAAAAAGCTGGTGAAGATTCTCAGTCGTCCAGGACATGATAAAATCAAAAAAGGCGTTCAATACAGAACAACTGGACTTTATTTGTAACAGAAAGACGTTTCGCTTCTCATCCGAGGAGCTTTATCAATTCAGTGAGCAGACTGTCTGCTCACTGAATTGATAAAGCTCCTCGGATGAGAAGCGAAACGTCTTTCTGTTACAAATAAAGTGCAGTTGTTCTGTATTGAACACCTTTTTTGATTCCACCCAAAAAGGCTCCTGGCTTGGATTTGATTATTTAACCTTCTTGCTGAAAGGTAACATCTCAACCAAATGAGCCACCGTAAAACAGAAATTATGAAAACATGCTAAACATGACTCAAGGTCTTGTTGTCTACAGCCCTGATAAAGATTATTATGATAGTGTTTATATTAACATTGTTAGTTATTGTTATTAGAAAATTAGCAACCTATGTTTAGAGAGTGTCTATTGTCTGTTGTTTGACAACCCAGTGAGGTGCAAATGCTCTGTTTGGATAATCAAACACCAAATGTACTGCTGCGTTGGCCATCTGTAGGGGTTTCATCTGCATGTTAGGGGAGCTGACAGAGAATTTACAGTGGGATATGACCGTAGCCCACACCAGGAGTGAATAAAGCTATACTGAGTCATACAAAGCTGTGATAAGAGCTTTTAAAAAGGTTTAGTTCAAGGTGGCAATCCTTCATCCCCAATGATATGTTTAAAATTCAAGCAGCCACAGCACAAGTCAACTTGATATAAGAGAGTCAACTGACATGACAGAAATAAAACGAGAGCCTGAATGAACAGCATGAAAACTTCTCCTAAATATGACAGAGAATACGTACATGTATGCATGTACTGTAGGTTTGTTGTTTCTCTGATCCTCTAAATTAGTCTATTTAAAGAATTGCCTGTTGTTGCCCATTATAACATGTGTCTGATATGGTGTTTTCTCATTTAAACAAGTCCAATTACTCAAACAAAAAAAAGTTTTCTGGAGCATTTTTTTCTTCTTAATGAGATGCTGTCTTCAACAACACAAACATTTGTTTTTATCAAAGACTTAACTAACAAGCACAAGAGTCTTCCTAACTACTGATGTACATTTTTTATGCTTTCTTCTATAAATTAGAAAGCATAAAAAAACATAAAAGATAAAACAATTATACAATAAGCAACACAAGTTTTGAAGAAAAATATGACTTTAAAGCAAACCAACGCAGAAAAAAGCAGGTTTTTATGACACAGCTGAAGTGGAGCTGAGAAAAACAGAACTCAGCAGACCTACTTTAGCTAATGTAAAAAAAAATGTCAGCCAGAGTTAGTTCCTGCTTTCTTAAGTCTATTATTCATGGCAACAAGGATTTGTGTGTGTGCGTGCATGTGTGTGTACGTCTGCGGGTCTGTGTGTTTTTGTGTATTTGTATTTGTTACCCTGTAAGGTCCATTTTTCCAACACATACTACGTTGTGAGGACCAACTGCTCCTAATGGGGCCCAAAGCCTGGGCCCCATAAGAAGAAGCACCGTTAGTGGGTTAGGGGTTAGGTTTAGGACTAAGGTGTGAATTGAGGATGGGTTAGGTTTAGAGTTAGGTATACAGTATACTGGCAATGGTTAGGTTCAGAGTAAGGGTCAGGGTTATGCTATAGAAATGAATGGAAGTCAATGCAAAGTCCCTGTAAAGATAGCAAAAAATGCTGTGTGTGCGTGTGTGTGCACGCGTGTGCGTGTGTGTGCGTGTGTAGATTTGCACACCACTGTGCAGAGGAGTTATGTCTTGTATGCATGACCTCTTTTTGTGAATGTTTGTGCATTTGCTTGCTCTACTGTAAGACAACTGAGAAACTTTTCACTAATGATGGTAATTCTAACACAGTCTGCATGTTTTTACAGTTATTGTATACGAATAAAAAAAAAATGAGAACACAAAAATATAAGAATTGTAGTGAATTTAAAACACAGCTACAATATCAATAGACAAAATTTCTTGGATAACAAGAGACAGCTTTTTATCTTTTACTAAATTTGTGCTTAAATTAAATTAGCATTCCTCAAATGAATGCATACTTCCCGCCTCCTTGCATGCCAAAGTTTGCAAGTAAATATAATTATCAATTAGCGTTCAGAATATGTCAAGGAAGACACTTAGATCTTACCACATCAAATTTTTGCTCAGTATGTATACAAAAAAGGCTCAATATATCTGTAAAAATGCTTGAATTAAATGTATTTTGGGGTTTGCTAAAGCTTATCACATTTGCTGAGTCTCATTAAAATCAATTTTACTGGTAATAAAATATTTTGCTATTAGACAGACGTATAAACAAGTACATTGCGCTGTGAGGACTTGTCCAGGCAATGTTAATATTTTACAAAATGTTGCAAAGTTAACAGGTCTAGAAGTACCTGTAGACCGCAACCAGTTTGCTTTAAGGTTGAAGTATACCAGTATGGTGCACACTGAAATATCTATCACTTACACGAAGCTGGGTCCTAAAGCTTCTTAATTTACTCAAATTTATTTGCAGAGAAATTAAAATGCTAAAAAAAATACTCTTAAAGTTTTAATGTGCATCTATTTGAGTTTCTGTAGAAGTGTAGAAATGTCCAACTGCATGAATCTCTGTTAATAGCTCTTTAGTAAGTCTATCAGGCTGAAATACAACAGTGTAAACCGTTGACATTAAATCTATTTTATGTTGCAGGCTAGCACAGAAAAAAAAAAAGTTATGACCACTTGCTCTTTCCCACTAATTAGGAGTCACCATGGAGGTGCATTTATTTACAGAACATAAACTAATAACCTTCAGTTTTGAACTCGACCTGCTTCGATCAAAGTCTTGTCTACCACATCCATTACCATAATTGATGATGTACAACTCCACCTTCTTTCACATTTCTGGGTCTAAATCATGTTGAAAAGAGAGCAGCAAGCCAACTGCATAAACAAACCAAGCATTGTCAGCAACAGTTAGCAAAAATTGTGATAAAGTTTCTAAAAACCACCAACAGGTTTGTCAATCCTTTAGTGGAAGATGTTTGTCCTACAAAGTGACAGACAGGATTAGCCTTAATGATCCGATAGACCAGACAATCAGAACTACATCTGTGTTTAACTTTTAACTGGACTTTTCCTGGAATCTACAGAAAGCAGGCTTTTATTTAAGCTTTATTACCCCATGGCAGAGGCAAACCAAACATCACTGTGAGAACACCAATACTTTTGCAGCGTTCAGAAGACAGATAGCATCATAACAATGCAAAAACAACAGCAGGTGCCTACTTAGGAAAAACTTAATACATCCCACAGCAATAATGACTCATTTTAAATAGTCTGGCAGAGATAAGAAGAAAAACAAAGGGCATCTTTACTCACCAAGACCTGGTGGGTTCTCAGGACATGGTGGCAGATGTTTGGGAGAAGGAGTCTGATTGTTCTCGGGCTGCATGCTCTGCGCCAGCTGGTCACCTGTAGCCAGGTAGCTGGCGAATGTCGCGTTGGGCCTTGAGAGGTTGTAGTAGTAATAATGATGTCCACTCCCGGTTCCACTAACGTTGTTCCTGGATCCATTTCGGCCATTGTTGAAGCGGCTGAAGAGGTCGAAACGCTGAGAGTACACGTCAAAGTACAGAATCATCATGATGAGGAAATGGAGCAGGCAAAGCAACAGGACGCCTTTGCAGATACGCTCCAGAGTCCGGCCCAACATCAGCCGGGTCATGGCAGGAGATGATGGCCGTCCTGTGACGGCCAGCCACAGCAACGCTGGCGTGGCGAAGCTACGGGTGTGTGCTCATTTTAGACAATTTTGTGGCTGATGCTGTGTTAAATCTCTGATGAGGACATGTGTTTTACTGATACTCAGATATTTGACGTCAGCAGAGGTCGTGGAGTCACTGCCAAAGAGAGGACAACTACACCATCAGCTATGCCTGCTGCTCCTAAAATCTGCAAGGCTAGCTTGTTTGTGGTGTGTCTCCAGATGATCTTCATGACAAAGCAACTAAATACTTTTAATGCAATACTTGATCCACAAAGTCAAGCATAAGGTTGCTGTGAGAAAATCCAGGAGAAAAGGCATGTGGTCATTTGTGACAGCTTGTGGCTGAAGCTTTGGGGTATTCCATTTTTCAAGACAGTCCACTCTGTCCAGTTTCTACCACTGAAAATATCTGAATAACAGATAATTGCAGTGATGGCACAAGCATTCATCTGAGTAAAGTAGAGTTGACATTTCCATTGGGAAGATCTTTTCTTATGGCACCAAGAGAGACATCATAAATCTAGAAAAGAAGAGAAAAAGCAATGACGTTATTTATAATAATAATAATAATAATGAATTCAATTTATAACGCACTTTTCATTAATGAAAATCTCAAAGTGCTACAAGGTGCAACAGAATTAAATGTCAATAAAACAAGTAATAAAACAAGTAAAATCAATAACAATATCAACTAAGATCAAAAGTAGAATCATGAGGAGGTAGAGTATGCTCGGTTGAAAAGAAAGGTCTTCAAGCCGCTCTTAAAGTCAACCACAGACTGTGGGGCTCTCAGACAGTCAGGAAGAGAGTTCCACAGGCGGGGGGCAGCCACACTGAAAGCCCGGTCTCCCATGGTCCTTAATTTGGTTCTCGGAATGTGAAGGAGATTACTGTTCTGTGACCGCAGCGACCGGGTGGATGAGTATGGAATAAGAATATCCTTCAGATAATCTGGTGAAGCTCCATGTAAGCATTGATGTGTAATGAGAGCAGTTTTGTACTGAATTCTGTAGGCGACAGGAAGCCAATGAAGGTTATGGAGAATGGGCGTAATATGTTCAAATTTACGAACTCTCAACAAGATCCTTGCTGCACTGTTTTGAATATATTGAAGTTTCTGAAGGTTTTTGCCAGGGATTCCAATAAACAGGGAGTTGCAGTAGTCGAGCCTGGAGGAGACAAAAGCATGGACGAGCTTCTCAGCATCGGAAAAAGTTAGGGATGGGCGAAGTCTGGAGATGTTTCGAAGATGGAAGAAGCAAGTTTTAAACAGAAGCTTAATGTGATTCTCAAATGTAAGATTGGAGTCCATTTTTATTCCAAGATATCTATTTAACATCAAATCAAGCTTAATTGTGATTTATTTTTCTTAAAATATCATTTTTATTTATTTATTGTTAACTTTTTATTAAAATCAATGCATGTTAAGTGCCATTCATTATACAGTAGCTGTGTATTCTGACTCAGTACAGTAACTTCTTGTTATTCACAGCATTAAATCCAGATAAACATCATTGATCTTCCTCTGGCACTTTCAGCATTTAGTGACCTCGATCTTATTTGAAACACAATTGAATAGCAGGGGGGAAATATATAGGTTTCCTCTCAGTTGAAACAAACCTACACATGTGAATTTAAAAAAAAGAAGAAAAAAGAAAGCACAGTTGATGATAAATGCATCTATAGATACAAATGTACGGCAAGCGTTGACTGGGGCAGTTCAGCCAAATTGACATGCCAAGTCAATTTTCCAGTCAAGTGGTTTAAAAAGCATTTATGATCAAATGAGACGGCAAGTGGGAATACACAATGCAGCGAACATA
>JBBPBX010003038.1:0-12763 GCA_038048925.1 Garcialebias charrua | reverse complement strand
TGACAGCAACTTTTACATTTTTTTCAATCAATCACACCTCTGATTGCCTTGGGCTGCCTTCCTAGCAGGTGAGGCTCAGCCAGATAACAGCACTTTGAAAGCGCCACAGTAACACACCAGCCAACACAAAATTACTTTCCCAGTTGAATCCTGCAGGGGGGAGGAATGCAGGACAGTTTTATTTTGTCTCAGAGAGAAGCTACAGCGAATGTCATGCTCAAGGGCGCCTTAATATGATGGACATCTGCCTTGGGTCACAGTGAAGCACACGGATGATCCGACATAAATGAAGAATGAAATAAGCAGTAAGTGAAAACTGTCAATCAGACACAGATGCAAAAGCTAAAATGTCTGTCATCATGTAAAAGTGCTAGATGTCTTCATCTTTGTTTATTTAGCACAAAAAGCTAAAGATTCAAACCTACATGAAGCTTTATGACCCTCAATGAAATATAAATTGATTATTTCTAACAAGGTTTGATTCAAAGACCATCCTTTCCCTAAAGGGGCAGGAAGAGATAGAATGCATCTACAAATACATGCTTATCTTTGTAAAAACACCCATTGACAGAATGCATGCATAATCCTATTACTGTATGAACATATCACAAACCTTCTCCTAAACTCAAATCTTGCCCCTCATCTTCCCAATGAAAGTGAACCAGGTCGTAAGAAGCAATCAAAATGTCCTCAGTGTCTTTATAAATCCTCTCTTTAAGTTCTTGATTTTATCACTTCTCACAAAAACACATAAACTCGTACACAATGCGAAGTCATCCATTTCTAGCTCTTCTTCAGCAGATGTTCTCAGCAGAGCCCTTCGGCTGCAAATCTCGTTTATTTTATTTTATACACACATCTGAACCAACAGATGAGGAAAAACAGCAGCTGTGCAACTCCTATTTCTAGTCTCGAGTGAAGACCTGAAAACAGACTCCATCAATCTTTTTCTATTAGCGATGGATTACATGAGTCATTTTACTGTTCAAGTTGTTTGCAATAACTCTTTATGCAGTCACCTTTCATGTCTTCAGATTTAACGACAGGTGGAGAAATAAAACAGTTTTTTTTTTTTGTGGAACAAAATAGATCCTTGTATTTGTTCTCATAAACTGATCCCTCCTTTCATATCATATCTATTGAACTCAGGACAGGATTTTGTTTTGTAATTCTGAAACATGAAATTAATTTTTTTTAATTGTTGGTTGAACATTACGTGTGCTTGGAATTGCACCTTTAACTAGTCCTGGACATTCACACATTTTTACCACACAAAAATGTAGCATTTTATTCTCAAATATTAAAAAAAAATAATAATAATAATAATAATAATAAAAAATGAATATGTTAAATTTACGGTAACCTTTTCAAAATGGCTTCTCTTTGGTTACTCATGAGAATGAGGTGAAAATGTGATGTAGCTACAAGACACTTTCAGGCAAAGGAAGCTAAGCTTGAATGTACCTAGAAAGATGATCAATTAAGAGTCCATTTATACTTTAAATAAATGTGTAACGACATGAACTTTAATAAACATAAATACTTAAACACAAAACACCCATACATAATTACTAACTAAATGTAAAGTCCTGGGAAAGCCACCCTTTCTGAACCTTGTTGCTAAGCTAATCTACTGTATAATAATAGACTATTGTTGGATTTACAAGCAAGCTAAGGATTCAAATGCTTGTTTAAAGCCATATAAATTCTAAAAATAAAAAAAGATAAGTCAGCGAATGCAAATATTGAGCCTGTATTCATATTACTGTACCTTAAATGTCTCTCAGCAAATGCTAATTACATGCCAGCTGGGCTAATGAGCAAGTGTTTGCTAACAAGCTCACCATGCCCATCTAAAAAGGTAAAAACATATCTGTGTGTTGTTCACAGCTCGTTTCTGTTTGCCTTATGTGGCAATATAACTCAGTGACTGAAATACCTGTGTATTTTTACTTTGTCTCCAAGCAGAGTATTTAGAAAGTAACTCTGAGTAAAGGTAAAAACTCTTCAGCTGGATGAAGATGCCTGGGTAGACCCTCCCCTCCCGATCTCCTCTTCCCTTCTTCACTGTGTCTCTTGAGCTCTGGGCCTCTTGTGTTTTTAACTACAACCCAGCCCTCCCAGTCAAATGAAAAATGCATTAGCCATGCTACACTTGATACTGTAGAGCCTCGGAGGGCTCTCATGGCGCCAGTACATCTTGCTGTAGGCAAGTTCATCTTTCACAAAACAGCCGGAGCACAGTGGGACGGACAGAAGTTATCTTTAGCTTGGCACCACCAGCCTCAATAGCAGCGCGAGTCAATTGTAAAAGAAGCACAGCTTCGCGGTAAAAACAAAAGAGCATTGGGGGCTACAAAACTTTTTGAATGATTTCACTTTAATTACAGTTTTGAACTTGAGTCAGATGTACTGCTACTAATCAAACGTCACAGAAATTATTTTATTGAAAGATGCCACAGAATCTGGGTCTTTGATGAAGATTATATTCTCCTGAAAGCTGACATGGAAAAGGCGGGGGTAAGAAGAGAGAATGGTACACACTGTCGTGAAAGATCTGGGTCATCCCATTATAAGCTTGATATGATGATAACAATACAATATACAGTATAGAGCAGGAGGGGAGAAAATGACACACTGTTCTACTATTTCAACTGGGTGTGATCATGAAGAAGGTACAACATGGTTCTGCCATACAAAATCTCAACATAGAACAGATTTAAATGAAACTCTACTATCAGATAGTTTTACAATCACAAACTATTCGGAAGGAATGTGTTCAAATTAGGCCTGTCACGATAAGAAATTTTGCTGGGTGATTAATTGTTTCAGAAATGATAGCGATAAACAATAATATTGTTTGAAATTTGACAAATAGTAATTATTGTCAAATTTAAGAAGAAATGTTGGTTAATTTGTTTTTCATGTAGTACCTTTTTTTTCGACCACCACCTTTTTCAGCAGTATAAGAATGTTTGAAACGAAGGATGGATAGTGAGGAAGCAAGCAGCGTGTCTCTTTAAGAAAAATGTTAGGGAGGCCTCTTGACATGACATAGGCTGTCTCTCCTTCCTTTATTCGGTTTTCAAAATGGCAAATGCTTGTTTTGGTTTGAGCTCTAGCATAGCATTTTTCACACAACGCTTTTAATAAATAAATAAAAATCAGTAAACAAGTTCTCAGCTTCTTTTTGCAGAGAAAAACAACTTTTTACACGAAGGCACTAGCCTGGTTAAAACCAGACCCTTGTCCTTCACTTCGCTTCGTACTAGGGTCTGGACTTTCTGTTATAGAGAAACGATTCTTGCTGGAGGCGTGGCCTCTGCTGATGGCTGCTCCCCCGTGGTCTGCTGAACTTGACTTCAGCTCCGCCTCCTGCTGAATTGTCTCTCGCTGCCGGCTGCCGCGCTGCATATTCTGTGTTTATATGTTAATAAAACGTCCTAATAAAATAAAATAAAACCATGGATCGCTGGTCCAACACACCAGAAGACCAGGAAATCTGATGGGACTCGGGCAGCAACGTAAAACCTGACTTTAATTCTCTCGTGACAACCTGAGGCATTTCCTTGTTCATTTCACTCAGCGGAGGGAGAGGAGGAGAAGGAGGAGGGAGGAGGGAGCGATTACTTGACTTTTGGGGAAAAAAAACAAAAGAAAACTCCAGATAAGGGATTAAGAAGGGGAAATTAATAAATTTGTGTCACATATAAAACAGTCCTGCATCGCTTTGCATCGCTTTGAATGAGAACATGCGGCTGCTCGCTGGCTGCGCTGGGACAGGTGGGGGCGTGGGTTAGGGGCCAAAAACTCCGCCCCTTCTGTTCTCTGATTGGTCCGGTCAAAAATCTACCGGAGAAATCGTTGTCTATGGGATAAGTCCCAGACTGTGCAGTGAAGGGAAATGAGAATTGAGCGGAGCTGTGCAGGAAGGCGAGGGCCAGGCTACGAAGGCACGGGTTTCAACTGTGAATTTTGGAGCTTTAACAAGACGAAGGTTTATTCCCCGAGATCTGCCTGTTAGCTCAGCTCGTAGCTTAGCTTCTCAGCATAGCTGCTTTTAACAATCCAAAAACGTGTTTTAGACAGTAAAATGGATTTTAAAGAGAAAGGGAGGGGTCAGTGAAGAGTACCAGAACATTTTGTCATCCAGTGTTTTCAATAGAAAGAGAGAGACGAAGAAACAATAAGCCGATAAATGAAAATAAAGTTGATAATTTTTATTTATCATGCAATTAATTAATTTATTTATTTATTACCCTGATGCATGCTCAATAATCCAGGTAGAAAAATCTAAAAGAAGAAGAAGATGTTGATCACAGAAGATCATCATCATCAGGTCAGGGCTCTGCGGTCTACACTCATCTCCAGGCCAACGGTCACTCTTTCAGGGATGAAGATGTTCACATCCTTGATAGAGAGGAACGATGGTTTGAGAGAGGAGTAAAGGAGGACATCTTTGTAAAAAGAAACCACCCATCATTAAACAGAGGTGGAGGCCTCCGGGTTCAACTGTCCCCCTCTTACAATGCTGTTATTGCTAGTATCACTCAGCCCTCTGTGAATAGCAAACAACCATCAGGGTGCTAACGATCCATCGTTAGGCTGATGGTCCTCCTTGATCATGTGAGCAGCTGGTTTCGGCTGTCATCAGCCAACTGGTTGTTCCACTGTGAGAGGGTGCTATTTATAAGACTGAGCTGAAGACAGCCATAGTTGCCAAGTCCGCTTATTTCAAGCGGCATTGGGCTTGTTTTTCCCTGGAGTCGCTTTCAAATTTGATCAGCCGCTTGTGGTGGTTTTTTGGGCTTCTCGTGGACATTGAGTCGCTTATTTGTGCTTGTTTTTCAGTCGAGCAGTAATGCGAGTGGTAGGTAGTTTGTCACGCCCCCCTTCCACCTATGTTACGTCAAGGCAGATGTTACGTTCAGGTGCAGTTGGTGCAAGCGACAGTCAGAGCCAGTAAAACCAATTAATGATGAGTCAGCATGAGCAGCATATAGTGACACAACATATATATCTTGTATCATTCAACTATGTTAGTTTTTAGCAAACAAAATGATAAATTAATGAAAATTACTTTCAAAGTGAGTTTAAAATTAAAAACCGTGTTTCTTCACGGGACATCCGACTACACGCGAATGCAACATTGTTATTTATTCTTTGTCTATTCATTCATTCATTCAACCTTTATTTAGTCAGGTAAATCTCATTGAGCCTCGAGGGCTCATTTACAAAAGCGACCTGCTACAAACTAAAGAATTTAGTGAAATGTCTAGACAAGACAACGCTAATATGAGCTCTAAGTGGGGTAAATATGGAAAAAAATATAATAAAGATTGGGAGAAAGAGCGTGCTCTTCAAGACTGGATCTGACCACGACCACAGATGGGAGAAAAATGCAAAATGTATTTTTATTTTTTAGACTGAATACGTTCTTTAATGTATAATTTTGCTGGTTATATGTAATGCCATAATAAATATGTTTATACTGTTTAAAACTGCCTTTTTTTACACAATGGGATGGGGTGCTTTTTTTGGGCTTTTTTTGAAAGAGCGAGTCGCTTGTTTGTGCTTGTTTTGAAGGAGCTGATCGCTTCTTTCGGTCTGGAGATCTGGCAACCCTGAAGACAGCACCTCAGACTGAGGAAGTCTTTCGGACAAAAGACGAAACGTTTCTACAATTTTTTTTGCTTTTTTTTTTTAAATGTCCAGAGGACCAGACTTAGCTTTTTTAGATTATTTATTTATTGCGACAGGCCTAGTTCAAATGTTCATTTGTCTTTTTAAAAAATATAGCACATTTTGGCATCATTCTTTAGTTCGTAGACAGGTCTCTCTTGTAAATAAGTCTTCGAGGCTCAATGAGATTAACCTGCCTATAAAGGTTGAATGAATTACTGTAGTTAATTTTAGAAAGTGGTACAATACCTAGTATGTGCAATTCAAATCAATGTCTCTTCAACATCTTTGAGCCTTTGTGTTTCTGGGCAGTTGTGAGTATTTCAATTGCAAAGGTTTAGTTTTATTAATTTATCCAGTGTTGGGAACAATACACATGTAATATAATGAGACTATTCCAGAAAAGTGAAGAAATAGTTTCTTGTTCCCAGTCTAAGCAAAAAATGTTATTACTACAGTATGTGAACAAAAGTATTTGGCACCTGACCTTCAAACAGGGACAGTATGGAGTTGCAGCTGTAACACCTTTCAGTCTTCTTTGAAGGCTACCCACATAATTTTAGAGTATTTCTGTGGAAATGTGTACCCGTTCATTCTGTAAAGCATTTATGACATCAGGCTTTCATGTTGGACAAGAAGGTTTTGCTTGCAATCACCATTTCAGTTCATTGATAGGTGTCGAAGTCAGGGTTTTGTGCAGCTCAGTCAAGTTCTTCCACACCAAATTCATCAAACTACATCTTTATAGTCCTTGCTTTATGCACTGGGGCAGATCATCATTTGGAAAGACAAAGAGGCCATCATAAATTGTTGCCACAAAGTTGGAAACATTACAGTACTTTGTCTAAAATGTCTCAGTATACTGAAGCAAAAGGTAGGTGTCTTCTTTTTCTTCTTGTGTTTGCATTTCACACATTGTGTACAAACTTTATGTGTATGAGTGCCACGCCTTGTTTCTTGTTTTTGGTGTATTTTTGTGGCAGTGCTACAGCCCCACCTACAGGCCTAGTGTTGTTACTACAGCGTTTTGGATCGTTTTTGGAGTTTCAGTGTGGATGAAGCCATTTCTAGAAACAATGGCCCTCATGCACGAACCATTCGTACGCACAGATTTGTTCTTACACTGTGCGTACGAGTGATTTAGGATCATTTGTGGCATTCAACAATGTTTTCGTATCCTACGATTTTCTTCAGATACGAACAAAATTTACGAGTGGTCCGGACCTGTCGTATAATTTAGGAGCGTCAGTCTGCTGTCATCCAGACGGATCTTCTGCACGAATAACTTCATATTTCGTTATTTAGAAAATATTTTGGGTTTAAAAAAATCACGCACCATAATTATTCTTGACAATAGGTTATTCTGTTTGAATTAGAATTATAATTTTAAGTTTAATTTGTCTGGTGTGTCGCGCAGGCCGTGCGCTCCCCTTGGTCATCAAAGCCGCTCCTCATATTAACACCCAGGTACATAAAATCCCCACACCGCCGCAGAACAAGTACGAATTAAGACTGATCTTGTGCCAAACACCATCGGAGCAATTGATTATTATATCTGATTCGAAATATAACCTGCAGAATGTGGTTGCGCCCTGACCAGGAGGTGCGCGATGAGCAGGAGGTGCGCGCATCATTTGTGCTGCAAAACATGTTGGCACGCATCTTGCAGCGTGGCATTTATTGTCCATCCATCTCCTGACCACCTCCTGTCATGTTGGCACGCGTCTTGACCACCTCCTTGCGCAGCAAGACGCGTGCCAACATGACAGGAGGTGGTCAATCCTTGACCACCTCCTGACCACCTCCTGTCCGTGCTGCGGCGAGATGTTTGTTTGAAGCCATTTTCAGATCAAACCATTTATTCTTGATTTCTGATACTGTACGACCCACGGGAGACAAAACATATGCACTACAATATTAATATGATGTTAACTGTAGTTTCGAGACATTTTAAAATGCTTCTGTTGAAAAACACATCCGACACTTGCGGGGGGGTGGGGGGCAGCGGTGCGCCACGGCTCTTCTGAATAAGTGAAACTACACAGTTGTTTACACTAACATTAAAAATATTTGACCATCCGACACCTGCGGGGGGGGGGGGGTAGCCACAGCGCGACTGAGAGCAGATCTCCGAATGCGTGAAGTTCCTCCTTTTACTTCATGAGTTTGAATGAATGGACACTTCCTGCTGTCTGACAGCAGGAAGCTGTGGCCTTATATGGTGTTTTGAGGGGTGGGAATTATGTAAATAACCTTCACGCGTGCACGCGCAGCTGTTTAGGACAGGTGGGATTCATTAAATATACGCACTGCATTTACACACGTTTCCTCATGATAGAAGACTTTGTTGAATCTGACGTGGCATGTTCGTACGAACGCTTCGTACGAACAAAAGTAGGAGAAATTTAGGATAAAAATACGAACATTTTCGTGCATGAGGGCCAATGTTATGTTTACTACTCAAAGTTTAATATTTTTCAGAAACAATTAAAAATAATGCTTTAAAAAACAGTCTGTCCATACGGACAAGGCCTAAGAAAACCTATTACTGGAGATAAGGGACCTTATCGAAAAGTCTGACTGAAACACCTGAATTCAACAATTAATAAGTGACAAAAATTTAGTCTATACTGTATTGTCATTGCAGAACAGATTTTCAGAAAGTATGCCAACTGAAGACAATCTGTTGTTTGTGTTTTTTCACTTTTACCTTGCAGACATGGCAATCACATATTACCAATTCTAAACAAAATAGAAAACTCAATTTTCTTATCATGATAAATGTCAACAAGTCAATTCCAAGCCATTATTTTCCTGTATTAATGCCTAAACTCACTAATGAAACAAATAATGAAAATAAATGCATTTTTGTTTGCAACAATAAATCTTATTCTCACCTATAACATAAGATTAATGTGCCAGTCAGACACAATTTGTTTTGAAGCACCGAGACCAAGATTTAGTGAGCAAGCATAAGCCTCGCCGTCATGGAGACAAATGACGACATGATGAATCAGCCAGTCCACACTTGCCACAACAATGCTGACCTTTCTCAGGAACCAGTTTCCTTCAGTGGAAGGTCATACAACCTCATGGTGTAAACAGATTACAGAGACAAACACATCCTGTAAATGAAGATGCATACAAAAAGGTCTGGAGTGTTATGAAACTCTAAACAGAACAGAAGCTAGTTACAATAATAACTTGTCACTATAATTCAAAGATTAAAACTAAAAATGAATACAAAATAAATAAATAAAAGAATAAATGAAAAAAAAAAAGATAGTGTATATGCAAGCCTCCTTTCATCAAACAACCTGTTCCATCGGACACCAAGAATCATCTTCTCAAAAGTAAACTGGTTATTGATTTGTGGAAGAATAAATTGTGGCCTTTATCTAAATTAACATGAGTTTATCATGACATATTTTTAAAATGTACTGACCACTGACTAAAACGAGAAGGGGTTCTCTGCAGACCAAAAGTGGGCATTTCTGGAAAATAGACATTTCTAGAGAACAAGCACTGATTGGCTAGCTGTATTTGCTGGCTCTTTAGGTAAGTTATGACAGCTCTTTTTTTAAACTGAAGGTTTCTAAGAAACAGTGTTATATCTGCTGTCAAACACAAGAAGATTCTCTTTTGTTCTTTGGTTATAGGCTGCACCTGACACGTTGGCTTGAGTGTGGTCTGGGTACAATGAAATATGAAGCATCTGAAGCGAAACCTGCTCCCATTTGTCAAAAAGTCTGGTCTCAATTAAAGACTATGAGTCAGGGGCGGATCTACTGGGGTGGCATGGGGTGGCAGTTGCCACCCCAACAGAGAGCCTTGCCACCCTGTTTGCCACCCCAGCTGGACATTACGAATGTGAAACTCTTTTTTCCGACAGCATTGAATGCAGCTCAATGTACCGGTAGTGATGTGGTCCACACTCCTTACCAGTTGGTGGCAGTAATGCACACTTATAGTTTTTTGCCATTTCCAACCTCCATTAAACTCATCAAGAAGAAGAAGCATTGTTTACAACGGAGTTCTGACTGAGTGGCGGCAGGAAGTGAGAAATGAAACGAAGACTGAACACAGCAGTACAAGAGGAAACAGGTAAAAAAGTATTAAATATGTCCCTTTTTGAAACGTAATTGCAGTAGAAGGCAGTGCAAGGAGGAGAGCGGTTGTCTCCAGTAAAGACGCCAAGTCAAAGTCGAGTACCGTCTGGCTTTACTATTTTCAACGAGGCGGCTAGCTTAACCACAGTATTCAGAACCAGTCAAAGCTGCAGTATTGCTCAGAGTAGGTCTGGCAAAAATAGGCGAACATTTTACGTCAATAGACATATGCCAACTTTTTGTTCTAACTCCAAATTGTTTTTGAAAAATTCATGCGGTGTTGCACTCTAAATCAGCCCTGTTTTTTTGTTGTTGTTGTTGAAGAGAGGCCAGATGACACACACAGCCAGGGTCCAGCACCAAGCCAAGATGAAGGTCCCCCTCCAAAAAGAAAGTCAGCACTGGTTCATCTTTTAGGAAAGACATTTCACCAGGTCAGTGTGCCCACTAAATCCATCAGAACCACAGCTGAAGATGAGCTGAAGAAGTACCTGGAAGTCCCTCCACTGACTCTCTCAGCAGACCCTCTCCAGTGGTGAAGATTTCATGAGGGAGAGTCTCCTCTACTGTCTAAAATAGCTAAACACTACCTGTGCATCCCTGGCACAGTGTTCTCGACACCAGGAGATATTGTGACTGCACAGCGCAGCACTCTTAGTCCTGACCATGTTGATCAGCTCATTTTTCTGCAAAATAATCTAGTCATTACTGATTAAAAAGAGTTCTACATCATACCATTTAAATGGTTTACAAATTACAGTTCTGAAGTGTTTTTATACAGACATGCACAAGTTTTGAGATTTTGCTTCACATTTTGTTTTAAATGATTTACCAAATGCAACATGATTGAGACTGAAGTCTGTACATTTCACATTTAGTTTGTTTTGCAAATGTAGCAAATGTTAGCAATATGGTTAAAAAAACAACAACTGTGAAATCTGTATTTTATTTTGAGTTAAATGTTTGACCTGTTGGACTCTGTTTACTTTTGTATTCTGTGATGAACCTGAGACCTGTCCAGAGTGTCCCCCGCCTCTTGAACAGTTACTGCTAGAAATGGGCACCTGCGATCTAATAAGAAAAAAAACGGGTAAAGATAAAGATAATCAATGATGGTTGGATGGATTTTGTTTAAAAGATTTACCAAATATGGTTCAAGACAAGAAAGTTCATGCTCAGTAATCCAGGTATCAAATCTGATAATTCTCAATCAGGTCATCTGGACAGTTTCTTTTTTTTGTAGAAACGTTTCACCCTCACTCCAGAGGGCTTCATCAGTCAGAGTAGTTCCAGCACACTGTTCCCCCACCAAGCTGTAAACAACTGAAGTGGACCAACCAGTTTGCTGGAGCCAAGATGGTTTCTGGGGGCTGTCCTGTCCCTCATCGAATCCTCACAGGCAGGCAGCCACAGCCAAAGTGGTTCAAGATAAGAAAGTTCATGCTCAGTAATCCAGGTATCAAATCTGATAATTCTCAATCAGGTCATCTGGACAGTTTCTTTTTTAGTAGAACATGCATGAACTTTCTTGTCTTGAACCACTTTGGCTGTGGCTGCCTGCCTGGGAGGAGTCGACGAGGGACAGGACAGCCTCCAGAAACCATCTTGGCTCCAGCAAACTGGTTGGTCCACTTCAGTTGTTTACAGCTTGGGGGAACAGCGTGCTGGAACTACTCTTTGACTGATGAAGCCCTCTGGAGTGAAGGTGAAACGTTTCTACTAAAAAAGAAACTGTCCAGATGACCTGATTGAGAATTATCAGATTTACCAAATATATTTAACAAATCTTTTAAACAAAATCCTTCCATACATATTTGAAATATGGATGAATGCAATATGATTGGGCAGCACGGTGGCACAACTGGTAGAGCTGCTGCCTCTCAGCGAGAAGGTTGCCGGTTCAAATCCCGGTCCGGGGCCTTTCTGGGTGGAGTTTGCATGTTCTCCCCGTGCATGCGTGGGTTTCCTCCGGGTACTCCGGTTTCCTCCCACAGACCAAAAAACATGCTTGTTAGGCTGATTGGTGACTCTAAATTGACCCTAGGTGTGAGTGTGAGAGTGGATGGTTGTTTGGTGTGAGTGAGACAGGTCCCTCTTGTAAATGAGTCCCCGTGACTCAACGAGGCTAGCCTGTATAAATAAAGGTTGAATGAATGAATGAATGAATGATTAAGACTGTGAAGTTTTTGTTTTTTTTGTTAAATGTTTATGCAATATAGTTTACTTTTGTATTTTGAATTATTTGTGATGGACTTGACACTTGTCCGGGGTGTCCCCCGCCTCTCGCACAGTGCTGGATATGGTCCCAGTGACCTCCAGAACCCGATAAGGATAAAGCGGGTAAAGATGATGGATAGATGGATTTTGTTTAAAAGATTTACCAAACAAATATTTTAAACAAAATCCATCCATACACATTTGAAACATGGACAAATGCAATATTATTGACTGTGAAGTATTTTTTTTTGGTTAAATGTTTATGCAATATAGTTTACTTTTGTATTTTGAATTATTTGTGATGGATTGGAGACATGTCCAGGGTGTCCCCTGCCTCTCACACAGTGACTGCTGGATATAGGCATCAGTGACCTCCGGGACCCGATTAAAGCTGCTGCATTCTATTCATATACCCATCTGCTCACAATTCAGGCTGCTGTATTTATTTATACTGTATTATTTGACATTATTAATGTTTGCTACAAGCATACATCCATCCATCCATCCATCCATCCATTTAATGTTTTATTTAATTTATTAATGTTTGCTACAAGCATACATTATTGTTTTAAATAAATGTTTTATTTGTTTACATTACTGTTTAATCTTTTCATGATTTCAATAGAAAATTGATTCTGAATCGAAAATCGATCCTGGGATGAAAATCGTTTTTGATTCGAAAATCGATTTTTAATCACATTGGTGCATCAAAAATCAGAATCGATATATATATATATATATATATATATATATAT
>JBBPBX010003037.1:67766-85422 GCA_038048925.1 Garcialebias charrua | reverse complement strand
TGCTTACTTGTTCTATTATTCCTACTGCACGGTTTTTCACTCAATGTGGAGCTTCAGGGTACAGATCCCCCACAATAAACGAGGGACTACTGTATTATTTTCATGGCTTACTTTACATTAATTTATGATTCTACATGCCAGCTAATGACACAAGAAATGAAAATAGACTGTCGTAAGACTGCTGTTTATTTTGAGATTTTAGTTGTAGTCTGGTTAAGTAGGAGTGTTGGCACATAGAAGGTGGGCCTGTGATTGGAAGGTCACCGGTTCAACTCTGGGGACTGACAACATCGAAATGTGGGTGGAAAAGGTGAAACCCCCACACTTGCCTCCACCCTCATTTGCTCCACTCGGGGCCCTTGAGCAAGGCCCTTAAGGCGAAAAAACAAAAGAAAAGTCCGACTCCAGATCAGGAACGAAGGAGAATTTTAATACATTTTGTGTCACAAAACATTCCTCCATGCGTCGCGACTCCGTCTCCACGACCACAGCGGCGCAAACAGCTGCAGGCTCCGGCGTGAAGAGGGTGAAGGCTGTCGGTGGGGACCTGTCAATCAAATCGTAGCGCCCACCGCGCGCGCATAGGCTTGCGGAGTTTCAAAAATTCAGAGGTGCACGACACGCGCTAATCCCACGCGCGGGGCCAACGCGCAGGGGCGGGGACTGTGAAATTGCGTCACTTTTGGAGCGCGCACCCTCGCGCGCTGCGCGACGCGTCAAGTATGAATCTAGCTTTTAGCCCCCAGTATACTGTTCTTTGTGCCCAGCGCCGCTGGACTGGCGTGAGCTGCGCGCAGGCAGTTCATATTATACTCTGTGCAAGCGCAGCTCTCTGGAGTGCAGGCTACAGGACAAATTGAGGTCGCTGATTGGTCATTTGCTGACACGCGAGGCAGTTTATCAACGCGCGCGCGTAGGCGTAGTAAAATTTGAGCTTGGCGCGTTCACGCCCGCGATCAAAGGCTTTTGCCGCGGCGCTCCCACGGCGCCGAGCGGCGTGAGGCAAAAGAAACAGGTATATTGGGGCCTTTAGCCCCCACCATATTTTCCCCTGGGCGTCCTAGATGGCAGCTCTGTGCTCCACACAGAGGGCTGTGGTAGCTCGGTGGTCTGTGGTTGTGTCAGGAAGGACATCCAGCGTTAAAACAATTGGCAAGTCTTCGTGCGAGTTAGTTCGCTGTGAAGGGAGCAGCAGAAAGAAGAAGAAAAAAACTGTTGTAGTCTGGTGAAGACAGAAAACATGGCCAGTATGAGAACACGGAAGACAAATTGTTTTTCTTCCTAAACATACGCATAAAGACTGTGAGAGTTCCCATCAGATTGGTATGCGTCATTTTGCAAAAAACTAAAATAAACAGTAGGTCAGAGTTATATTTGATGCACATTCCATCAATTCTTGCATGCTAAGGAAAATGGATGAATGACAAAAGCCCACATGCAGTGAAGAACTGAGGAGAATATGGCACGACTGTTAATAACTTTGTCATCATTTTTCAAGGGAGAGAAGTGAAGGCAATCATGACTAAAACATTGTGCTTTTTGATGCAGCACCATTTAGCAGCTAATAATGAGAGCAGCTTTCTGTTCTCTGCCTTTCTTTCCATTCCCAGTTCTTCTTGGCAGGCAGCAGGAATGTGATGCTGCTCTGTGCTTTCTCTCTCTCTCTCTCTCTCTCTCTCTGGGGTGTGAGAGTCCAGACCCTTGCTGCTGCTGGCCGTTTACTTCAAGCAATAAAGGGCTGGACTTGAGTTCTCTGCACGAACTACAATGCAACACCCTGGTGATTGTTGTTTCTCTGACACCAAGAGGGAAAAGGAGTCGCTCCCTGGCGCCCCAGAAAGGCATGGCTGCACCTTCCTGTGTTGGCCTCTGATGGCAACCAGATGGCGGTTGAAGAAAGAGGAGGGGTCCTATTAGCTTTCTTCTTCTGCTCATTCATTTTGTCATGCCTCCTGCATTTGTAACGAATCTTAATTGTTTTTATTCTTTACAGCTCTTTTCCAAAAAAAACATTTTTAATCACTTCGTCTTTATCTTCACCTCTTGTTCTTCTCCAACATGCTAACAAAAAAAGAGTGATTGTGAACCTGATGCTCCAGGAGGAGTGCACCTCAGCCAGGTAGCGTAGAGGCACATTCTTGCACCGTCTGTTGGAAACGGTGGCAGTCTCATTGTGACACATTTACAAAATAGTGCTTCACTTATGCTCACAACAGAAATACCAGATCTTCTTCCTTTAACTCCACCCCCATCGACTGAAAATAAACCAGTCTGAAAACTGAGCTGGCTGTGTTGATTCTGATTGTGACGTCACGTCTACTGCAGAGGGGGGGGGGGGACTTATCAGGATTTACTTTTCAGATGTGCTTGTGCTACATGTGTTTTTTTTTTTAATACATCACCCTTGACAATAGTTTTATTTTATAAAGGTAAAAGCATCCTTTAGTGTTGAGCCTTAGGAGTTTTATTACTGTAATCACTTGTAAACATTCACATTTCCAGGGTTCTTGGCACTTGAACATTAAAGTGCCATGCATGTCCCTCAAATACAAAAAGAAGAAGAAAGCATCTTAATGTTTATGATATTGGGCACAATACACAGGATTTTACCAATTTTTTCACATGACTGACATTTTTTCTTCTGAACTTGGTGCAGTCAGAGTGAAACAGGAAGTGACATCAAAAGGGAACTCCCCTTTGTTTATTGAAAAAATATTATTTGAACTCTATGACTTCATTTCTCTGATAGGGACTCAAACTAAGCTAATGAAAACCAAACATTAAATTCTTCTGTACTATCTGTGTTCTCAGTCAATGTAGGAATGCTCTCGTCACACGCAGGTGTTCTCCTTTTTCATCACTTCCTGTTATGTACATACAAATATCTCAACAGCTGTTCATCTCAGCATCATTATTTTTTTTGCAATGCGTTATCTTTCCAAAAATATGTTCATATTTATTACAAAAATTTGATGCGACAAGCTCTCTAAAAACTACGATTGATAACGATACAAAGTAGACAAACAAAATTGAAGAAAAATAAATAAATGAATAAATCACAGATAAACTATAATATTTGTCCATCCATCATCTTTACATGCTTCTTCCTTTTCAGGTATTTGGATAAAATAATCCAAATGTCTCGTTTACATGGGCACAATCCGATCATGACGAGCATTTATGCAGTGGGCTTTGTTCTGAAAAAAAGTACTGCCATGCACAGAGTGGTAAACTCTCCTAAACACACACACACACACACAGAAGAAGAAGTTCTCCTTCCGGGATGAACGTAAACAAACCTGAGCACCCAAAATGGACCCGCAGCAGGTTTTAATGACGATGGAGACGTTACCGCACTCCCTGACTGAGCTACAGGCGATACAGATTATTTTGAGCTCTTTCAAAGTTTCTAGTAGAAATGTGTAGCTCACCGACCAGTTTTTTTTCCCCTGACATATTAGCATCTAGCCAGGCAAAAATACATGAGGTAGACAGGTCGCACATGCGCAGTCAGGTCAGTTTTCCACGATCAGAATAAAATGATCAGAATAAGTGTTTACGTGCACACTGTTCAGATTATGAATCAGCATAAACCACCCCTCTCATTCGGATTACAAATTCATTTGGATCAAGCTGAATAAACGAAAAGAAATCTGAATGGAGCATTTACATGACGCATTTTTATTCTGAATGGCTGTTTAATCCAATTATTTATGTCCATGTAAACATAGCTAGTGTGTGAGAGACTGGGGACACCCTGGACAGGTCACAAGTCCATCACAGGGACACATAAAGAGACAAACGAGACAACCATTCACATTCTCACCATCACATTTTTTTTAGAGTTACCAAACAGCCTAACAAAATTGTAATTTTTTAAAATATTTAATCATTTATTAGAATCAGAATCAAGATTAAGCTTTATTATCATTGTACTGAAATACAGTGAAATTAAATTATATTCATGCAAACATTCCTGAACCCACTGAAAATAAACAAAGAAACATTTTTATACTATTAGAAAAGCTGCACACTTTGTAAATAAATAATCCAGTTCATACTTCAATATGTATTACATATTTAATTATATTCTTGTTCATGAAATATTAGATTTATTGCTGTTATTAATAGCAAAACATAAGCTTGAATAGTATTGTTGACATCTCCTTTCCACCCCTAGGCCAGAAACTAAGGGAAACACTAGTTGATATTAGTGACTCCCTGAACATTTTCATATTTTAGGTTTCATTATGGTAAGGTCTATTCAGGGGTTCTGGAGAGGAGGGCCAGAAACTAAGGGAAACACTAGTTGATATTAGTGACTCCCTGAACATTTTCATATTTTAGGTTTCATTATAGCGTATCAGAATATGCTTTAAAATTAATACATTAATTAACAATTAAATAAATAAAACAAACTAACTCTAGTATAATAAAATAAACAAATTTCCACATTTTTGTTGAGTAGGAGCTGCTGAGTACCTTTAGCCATTTTTGAGATTTATAAAAGATTTTTGAGAAATTAGATGTTTACCGTATTTTTCGCCATATAAGTCACTTTGCGAGTCCTGTGACTTACACACCGAAGCGACTAATATATCCCCCCCCCCCAGCATATTTATAACCAAACCTTTGGTTGAGATCTGATGATTTCATTCATTCTGACATGGAAAATATTGAACACGACCATTTTCAGCTGCTAGAGGGCCCTCGAGTAATGTGGCAAGCCAAGTGTGTCATTAATAGGTAAAAATGGCTATTAATGAGAGACTTGGCTTGTCATAGCAGCCACCTTCGTCTCGCTCCGGAACTCCTGGAGCAAACATCAAATCAGCTGCATTTCACCATGCCGCCCCGGTGAAATGCAGCTGATTTGACCATTAATGTGCATTTATTAAGGAAAAGTTCAACTGAGACACACCTTTGTTATAATGTCAAGCAAACAAACAAATTGTTTTTAGGTGGTTAGCTTGTTAAATTTTGAAGACATGCACGAGTCGCCCTCTGCGTGCTCCTGCAGCCACAAACTGATTTTTGAAATGCAGCTGATTTGACCATTAAAGTGCATTTATTAAGGAAAAGTTCAACTGAGACCCACCTTTGCTTGAATTTCAATCAATCAATTAATTGTTTTTAAGTGTTTATCTTGTTAAATTCTTGTTAAAGTCCTCCCGTGCACACTCCCACGGCTGCCATTTGGCAGCCAATCGATTTTTGGCACAACACCGGCCCAAGTTTCCGGGTTGTCAGTGATGACGCCTAATAGATATGACTTATACGGCAAAGCGACTTACCGTATTTATGTTTTTTTCCACTTTATTAGACATTTTTGGACTGACGCAACTTATATGATGGTGCGACATGTATGGCGGCAAGTATGGTACCTGTTTTTCTTTGACGTTGTCTTGTGTTCATGACAGGACACTGTCTGGGCTTCCTGCACAAAGATGATTACCGGTAGTTCTTAAACAGACTCTACAACATGTTTATATTTCTAATTGCTTTATTGCATCTGCTTGAAAAAATTAGCTCTCAAAACCTTTTCATTAGAAATTTTAATTTTTCATGCATTATTCCGATCAGATTTTTAACCTTCTTATAATTTTTTGATTGTTTTTATTTCAATCACTACACCATTAAAATGGTTTAGTCGTTGAAAACTTATGTTTGCCTGACACAGCAACTCCTGCTGCTCAAAGTCTTGTGACTCCAACCTTCCTCTTTTTAGAGAAGCAAGTAAAAAAAACTCCACAGTGTCAAAACTTTTATGCACCAATAGACGAGAAGTGTTGTGCAAGTTGGTGATTTTCACAGAAAGCTGCAGACCACTTGCGTGTTGTGTCTGAGCGCAGAATCTCCCCGGCTTGTGTAGAAAATATTTTTCCCAGGGAGCTTATGTTGTACTCCCTTGTTTAACTTGAGGTCTCAGATGTGTTTAGTGACTGAGAAGGTTGGATCGTTTGAGCGACGAGGTCTGCGGGTCGCTTTTGAATGTAGAAATGTTTGCAACTGTATCTGTTCACATTTCACGCTTCACCTGTCATTTCAAACACGCACACATACAAGGCAAACACTCTAGCTATGTAGTACTGTGTGATCTGACCCCACCTGTTGTGCCCACTGCCCCTTAATATAGCCCACTGCTGTCATGGTACTTTCTGCCCCCTCTTCAGTTGCTCTGTGCTGTGAGCGTCAGTATAGACCCATATTTATCACAGCCTGCAGACGAGGGTTTTGGAGGGGGGGTTCTCAAAAATCCCAAACAGATGTGAAATATTGTTACTGACCTGTATAATTTCCCAAGTTTGTGCGACTCAGACGCACTTCGGTATTATGATTTGGTCTGTATGATGGCCATTCTTTGTCATTCCATGTTTTATATGAATTGAGGAGTTACAAATAAAAAGCAGTACTGTATACTGATAAATTAGACTAACAAATTTCTTTGAGAAGCCTCTGTTTGTTGGTGGGAGGTGTTTTTTGTCAATTTACATACAGTGTTATGTCTTCTGTCAGAGACCCCAAGGGAACCCCCTACTGTTAAGGTGTGATTTGTCAATTTACATGTATGTGTTACCTCAGCTTGCAATTTACATATGATGGTGCGTGTTTCTGTTATAACTCCAAACTTCTCACAGTTTGTTCATGGAATTGAAAAAAGCCTCCTGGATAGGAGTCAAAACGTTTTCTGCAACAAATAAAGTCCAGTTGATCTTGTATTGAACGCCTTTTTGATTATACTGATAAAGATTGTCTTTGCTGTTAACTTCTGTGAGTAGTATTGGCCTTCCGGCCTAAAACATTTGATTGTTAATCAAGATGATTGAGTGTTTTGGACAGATGGGTCCTTTTGCATGTGTTAAAAAGTCAGCTTCTGGGATTCCAACAGGAGGTTTGCTTGAGACACAGCAATGAAGGCTACTTATGGGACAGATCTGGTTGGCAGGCCACAGACTGATGAAGTTTTCTGGATGGAAGATGAAACGTTTCTCCCTTAAAGAAACTAGTCCAGATTAAATTATTTAACCTTTTTTGTGTACAGAGTTGAGTCTTAATAGGAAGTTTCTGTTAAGCTGGTCTATTTTAATGGCAAAATTTCTCAGATTTAATGAAATATTAAGGAAATTAATAAGAAAACACTCTTCTCTTTTTTGATGTCAAACCTGCATTCTGATCCACATACTGTAGATCTGAAAGCAGCCTCTGGTTTTTGTCATCAAATATATTTATTAAGACTTCTTGTCCATTGGCCTTGTATTTCTTTTCTCTCTGACAGATGACTTCTCAAAATGGTTTTATTTTGTTATTTTATGAGGTGAGCCCTCGCTCTGCTTGTAAGAACTACTGTTTGTATCTCTTCTGCCAGTGTTGGTGTTCTGCCCTACAGAAGTACCGGTAGTTGGAATGTTTTTTATTCCACCCAGTGTAAATCTTATTTCATTCTCTTTTTGCTTTAAGGTTGCTTTTGTAATTGAAATGCCAGTAGCTTCTCAAAGATATATTATCAGGTTCGATCCCCAGTCATTGCACACCTCGTGGTGTCTCTGAGCAGGACACCCTATCCCCAATTGCTCCCCGGGCGCTTTCATTAGCTGCCCACTGCTCCATCTGGGGTGGATGGGTTAAATACCAATTTTGCCATTGTGTTGGAACATACAATGATGACAACACATACATGTTATTATTAGGCCTGTCATGATAACAAATTTTGCTGGCCGATTAATTGTGTCAGAAATTATTGTGATAAACAATAATATGGTTTGAAATTTGACAATAATTAGTAATTATTGTCAAATTTAAGAGGAAATGTTGGTTAATTTGTTTTGCATGTAGTACCTTTTTGCGACCACTGGATGGCAATATAAGACTGTTTGAACCGAATGATGGATAGTGAGGGAGCGAGCATTGTGTCTTTAGGAAAAATGGGAGGGAGGCCACTTGACATGACACGGACGGTCTCTCTTTCCTTTTTTTCAGTTCTCAAAATGGCGGATGCTCAATGTGATTTGAACTCTTAAGCATAGCATTTTTCACACAGTTTTTAATTTAAAAAATCAGTAAACAAGTTCTCAGCTTCTTTTTGCAGAGAAAAACAACTTTACATGAAGGCACGGGTTTCAACCGTGAATTTTGGAGCTTCGACAATGTTTTTTTCCCCGAGGTTGGCCTGTTAGCTTAGCTCGTAGCTTAGCTTCTCAGTTTAGCTGCTTTGAACAATCCAATAACACGATTTTAGATGGTTATAAAATGGATTTTTAAAAAGAAACGGAGGGGTCAGTGAAGAACACAGAGTTTAATAAAAATAATAATAATGAATTCAATTTATAACACGCTTTTCATTAGTGAAAATCTCAAAGCGCTACACACATTGAATGCTACACACATTCATACACTGGTAGCGGCAGACTACCATGCAAGGTGCTTTCCAGTCCTACCGGGAGCAACTCGGGGTTAAGTGTCTTGCCCAAGGACACAACGACACATGGTGTGGGGAACCGGGATTCGAACCGCCAACCTTCCGATCGGGGGACGACTGCCATTACCACTACGCCACGGCCGCCCCAGAGTTTAGCCTTTTGTCATCCAGTGTCTTCAATAGGGCAGACACGAAGAAACAATAAAGCGGATAAATGAAAACGAGGTTAATCATTTTATGCGATTCACTGATTTGTCGTTTATCACGACAGGCCTAATTATTATTAGTATTACTATAAACCGAATAGTAAGTTGCACTGAGTTTGGTGTCAAGTTCAGGGATAATGTTTACAATCTTGAAAGGGAACTGACATAAAGCAACTTTAGTCCCCGCACCATGTAGTCTTGGATCTCTCCCTGTGCGATGCCACTGAACTTGAAAAGCTTCTGTCAATCAAAGACAAGTTGAAGCAAATACTAACTAGTAGGTTCTCTTTTAACTGAACTGGGCATTAGGGATGTGCAATATGGCATAAAATTCATATCATGATATGTATTGTGAAGGGTGGCGATAACGATATATATCACAATAAGTTTTTTGTATAAAACTTGCAATAGGAATTAAATAAAAGCATAGGGTGTCATTTTGCCATAATTTATTTTGAAAACTGCTATACCACAAAATAATCTCAATTAAGAAAATTCCACTACTAGGTCCAAATAGTTTTTAAATAATTAGCAAATCAAGTATGAGGCTTCTTTATTGTAGTGCAAAACAGTGCAAAAATATATCAAATGTAGTTTTAGTCATAGGTTTTAAACAAAATAATATGTTAACTCTCAACAGTTTCCAGTATTTTCACTTAAGAAATGAACAGCAACAGAGCATCATTTTACACTGAAACACTTACCGTATTTTCCGGTGTATAGGTCGCACCTTTTTATGGTTTTTTCAAGGCCTGCGACCTATAATCCGATGCGACCTATTTATGGATTTTTTTCCATATTTTTAGACCAATTTTTGACTCGGATATCAGCCTTTTTCACTTTGGCAGAAAAATTGTGTAGTACCACTTTTGGCTACTAGGGGCGCTGTGGCGCTGTGCAGTACCACTTCCAGTGGAGTACACCGACCCAAGAAGAAGAAGAAGAAGACCGTTTCCAGCTCATGTGTCCCAAAATAGCTCCTGTGCTCGGACACTCTGTGGGCGTGCTGACCTGGATGTAGCTGTTAGCTCTGTGTTTTTTAGCTGTTTTTTTTTTTGCAAGATAAGTCAAGAACCACTCAGCGGATTTTTCTGAAACTTACAGAATGGAATCTAGCTTTATTAGATGTTTGAGATTAAAATAAAATAAAAACGATCTTTTAGCTTAGCTTTTTGTTAGCTTGTGGCTGTTGTTCTGTTTACCGGTATGTTAGAAATAGCTTCAAAACCACTCGGTGTATATTTTTTCTGCTTACAGAGTTTAAATTATAAGACATTAATGTACGTAACGATGGTCTATAGAAAATATTTGACTTAAAATTCGATTTTTTATTCGGTGTTCTGAGTGGCGGACTTCCCGTGAGCATTAGTTTTTTATCGGTGTTCTTCTAAATAACTTCTAAACCACTCGGTGTATATTTTTTCTGCTTACAGAGTTTAAATTATAAGACATTAATGTACGTAACGATGGTCTATAGAAAATATTTGACTTAAAATTCGATTTTTTATTCGGTCTTCTGAGTGGCGGACTTCCCGTGAGCATTAGTTTTTTATCTGTGTTCTTCTAAATAACTTCTAAACCACTCGGTGTATATTTTTTCTGCTTACAGAGTTTAAATTATAAGACATTTATGTACGTAACGATGGTCTATAGAAAATATTTGACTTAAAATTCGATTTTTTATTCGGTGTTCTGAGTGGCGGACTCGTCTCATGTTAGCTTCTGTTAGCTTCGGGCAGACATTAGCAGCAGAGCTAAACACTCAGTCCATATTGCCGGGTTGACTCAGCGGTCACGCGGCGCGTCAGCAGTGGATGGCGCGTTACGTCGGCGGTAACGTAGGTGCGACCTATATTCCGGTGCGACCTATTTATGGATTTTTCCAATTTTTTAGCAATAATTGGACACTGCGACCTATATTCCGGTGCGACCAATAATCCGGAAAATATGGTAAGTCATAGTCAAAGTCAACTTTATTGTCAGAACTGCAATATGTACAGGACATACACAGGATTGAAATTGCGTTTCTCTCAGTCCCTCGTTGAAACAGTAACCATTTAAACACTAAAACATTAAAACATTTAATAAACATAAGCATAAAATAGTAAAAGTGTAACACTGTCCTGAGTTTTTGCATAGTAGTATAAAAGTATGAAAATTTACACCAACACTAAAACACTAAACATTTAATGAACATGAGCATAAAATGAAATAATAAAAGCAACCCTCTAGTTGGCGTCTCTTTCATGTCATGAATCAACAATACTGTTGTGTCTAGAAGTGCTCACTGATTATGCACAATAAATCTGTCGCATATCAGATGATGCATCACAGAGATATAACTGTTGTAATAATCTAGGGGTCGCACTAGGGATGCAATAAACATTTGATTTTTTTTATTTTAAAGAATCTAAATTCTTAGTCCTGGTGATTCAGAATAGATTCTAAAAGCCCCAAAATCTATATATATTTTTTTTACATTAAAACCCAAAAGATAAAGAAAATAAAACCATATCTCATATTATATGAAAGAATACATAAAATGAAAGGTGGCAGAAAGAAGAAGAAATCTTATTTTATCTGCCCCTTTTTTCAAAAACAAAACAAGTTCAATCAATCAATTCAAACAATAATCTTCTATAAGTAACAGAGCAAAAAGCTAACCTAATACTGGTTATTTAATTTACAGAATTTAATGCATTCCTGTATTATTTGTTCCTATTTTTGGTATAAATATCAAACGATGCAAAAAAAATTGATACAATAAGGAACCTAAAATTATTGTTTTAAATAAATGTTCCATTTGTTTACATTGTTGTTTATTCTTTTCAGATTGTCAGTTACAAAACTGAAACTAAATTTATGACTATTTTAATAGAAAAATCGTTTCTGAATCAAAAATCGTTTCTGAATCGAAAAATCGATTTTGAATCGAATCGTGACACCAAAAATCGGAATTGAATCGATTCTCCAGACACTGAGAGATTTGCACCCCTAGGTCGCACTGGAGTCAAAAGTTAACAGCAATTAGGGCTGAACGATTTTGGAAAATAATCTAATTGCGATTTTTTTTCTATTAATTGCGATTTAAAATGCGATTTTTTTTAATACCTTCTCAAGTATTTTTCAACCAACAGAAGCAATAAATTAATCTGTTTAATAATAAACAATGTCAGATTTATTTAAAGCAGAGATTACAATAAAGCAAACAAATCTATGCCTTTTCTTTTCACCATTTCTATTTTTCCTTGTTTCATAAACACAATAGTAAACATGTTAAGTGAACTTCCTAACTACTGTCTGAACTTCACATGACAATTAATAAATAAATGTAAAAAATTAGATTAAAAAATATTTAAACTTACTGCTTTCCAGCCAGTAACATCATAAAAAAAAACAGAGAATCTGCTTTAACCAACTCGTTGTGGGAATTCAAACTCCGTGAACACAAAATAAACTAGTATCTGTTCTTATTAAATGTTTTAGATGTAAAAAAAATAAAAAATAAGAACAACTCTTGGAACAATAATGTAAACATTATTCAGTCTTAACAGCAGGATGCAGAGCCTTGTGAACAGACTCCAACACCTCCATATCTTGCCAGGTTGGTATAAGGGAGCGTGCATAACAGTCACCTGACAGCAACAGAGAAATGGCTTTGAGCTGTTCTAGCACCCTGTCAATCATCTTTTCTTTGGATCCCCATCTTGTTGGACATTCAGTGATGAGGCTGTGTCCAGAAAGTTTGAGCTCCCTCTTCAGTCATTGCTGCCTTCTTCTTCCAACTGAGAGACACTCTGCCATCCTTTAGTACACGTCCTGTAATACAAAATAAAAAAATTAATACACACATTCACATCACATCCTCCACTTTCACTCACACTCGTGCAAAAATTGAGGACCAGAAAAATCTTCTCACTATGTTAGTTAAAAACAATGTAGAGGTTTTAGCTTTTCCCAGTTTGTTGACGTTAAGTGAATGCAAAACGTGATGACTAAAAAGCTTCACATTACTGAACATAATAATTAACATTTTTATTTGAAACGGACAATAAGGATAGTATAATAGTTGTGACATCACGACCAGGTTTGGTAATACACGTAATGAGAAAATGCATCACCTCATCTAAACAACTATGCTAAAGCTAAGCTAACAACAACACCGCTAGTTTAAAAAAAAAAATCATCTTGAGCGAAATGTGTGTGTTACTGGTTCTGTATTAATTCATATCACTAATGACAAAACTGTTTTTTAAAAATCAGATAATGAATGCACTTTTTCACGAAGAACGTTAGCTTGCTGAGCTAGCTGCTAACAGGGCACCGTCAACAACAGGCCCTGTCACATGACCAGCTCGCTCTGTTTATCTCCCGCGGTCTCTGTGTTTCAGCCTCTAAGATCAAATACACGTTTAAATGGGCTAACTTACCCGAATTTTTAACTTTTATGACTTCTGTCGAGCCTGAAGCAACTGTGTTGGAGCGCACAGTGTCCCCCATTCCTCCTGCTCTGTTTTGCTCCGCTCGGCTCACTCCCGGCTCACTCCCAAGTCACGTGACCAGTCAAATTGCAGCCCGTGCGATTCGAGAATCGTGTTTTAACATATTGCGAGATTATCGCAAATGCGATTAATCGTCCAGCCCTAACAACAATACCAGTGTATGTAGAAGTGCTTACTGATCACACACACAGAAAATCTGGTGCAGTTCGTAAGATGTTTAACTGATATATAACTTGGAATAATCTAAGGTGTGCACTGTAGCAACGAACCGTTAAGATAACTTTTCGTCCCCCATGCCTTTTGAACAAAATGGCCAAGTTTGAAACCAACTGAGCAAAATCCTTAGGAGGAGTTTGTTCAAATGCAGAGGTTGTAGAGAGTCACGTGACGCGCTTGACAAGATGGCTGCCTAGGAGAGCTGTGAGCCTTCCCTGATACCCCTTTTTTGCTTATAAATTACACAAGGAGCCGAATAATCAGCATCTTATACCGGACAATACCTCTGTGCTGTTGGCAACATGTCTAAGGCGACCAGAAGTACAGCGAAACCGAGTGTGGATGGAGGAAGCGGTAAAGGTAGCGAGGCGGCTAATGCTAACCAGGCGAGCCTAGCTCAGGAGGAGGCTAACCGGGTCTCTACCTCTGAAACGAGTGGGGCAGCGTCGGGTGTGCCCAGCGAGGTAGCTGTGGAGCTGGCTAAACTCTCGGTTCTTATCATAGAAAAGTCTGAAAGCCATGACAAGAAGCTTGAAGAAATACGAAAAACAACGAACGCAACTGAGAGGAAAATTGCGGACATCGCTTGCCGGATTTCTGAAGTAGAGGACTGGCTGTGTTTTCTGGAGGATGCACACCAGAAGCAAGAGGCAAACCCCCTGGCTTCCAGCGCCGAAGTGGAGATACTGAGGGAGAAGATTGATGACATGGAAAACAGAGAACGTAGGAATAATTGGCGTTTTCTGGGTTTTGCTGAATCCTGTGAAGGAAATGACATTGTGGCATTTCTAAAAGCAACTCTACCATCACTTCTCAACCTTGATTTTCCCGGAGGATTGGATATAGAGAGGGCACACAGACTGGGTCCATCGCTTGAAGGTAAGGGCAATCGGCCCTCCCGTCCGAGACCTATTATTGCTCGATTTGGGAAATTTCAAGACCGTGAACGCATCACTAAAGCAGCTCGGGAAATGTGACCTGGGGAGAGAATCGGGTTATGGTGTTTCCTGATTACTCAAAGCTTCTCAACGACAAACGCAGAAAATTTGATGACTGCAAAAAACTATTACATGAGAAACGTGTTCGCTTTTCTCTTAACTATCCTGCTGTGCTTAGTGTGATAACGTCACAAGGGCGTGTGCGCTTCGAGGACCATAAGGCAGCCCTGGTATATATTAGTTCAATGGACCCGTAATCTAGACTGTGAACACACACCTAGGGGGACATGATGGCAAGATTTACATTTTGGATATACAGTATATGGTCACTTTAATATTGGGAACTCATCTTTCTGGTGAAAGTTTGGATCTACCTTGGACTTATGCGAATATGACTGAAGACATTATGGGTGAAGTATACATTTTCTCTTTTTTTGTTTTTGAAGTTTGAGCTCTGATAGACCTCTGAGTATTAAGTTATTTGCATTTAATTTTTACCTACGTTGGTGTTTGCTCCTTACTCAATTAAATGTGTTAAGGATTATCTGGTGTTTTGAATGTTTAGCTCCTTCTTTGTATTTTATGGATGTGAGTTCAAAGTTGTTCTGCATAATATTCTGCTTAATTGCATATTCTCCATCCATGTTGTTTAAGGAGGGGTGGGGAAGGTACTGAGCTCTGGGTGGCATTAAGTGTATGATTGCGGACCAAAGTAAGGGTTGGTTACCCAAGTATAATTTAGTTAGAAATATTCTGAAAGTTCTTATTGACTTGGGAGTTGTTGGGTGGGGGTTATGTTTGGTTTTTGGGGTTTGTGTGTTTTTTATTTTAATTTTATTTTTTTGCTCTGCCCTAGGATGTTAATATTGAGAGTATGTTTACAGTATTATTTGCTTTACATACATCGAGAAGATTTCATTCAGTAGTAATAATTTGAGTTTTATGAGCTGGAATGTCAAAGGGTTAAACAATGTTGTAAAGAAAAGGAAAATATTGTCCTTTATCAAAGCTAAGAAATGCCATATTGTATTTATTCAGGAGACACATCTCTCCCTGCTGGAATCTAATAGACTAGGTGCAGGCTGGGTGGGCTTTGTGCTAGCTGTGGCAACAGTAAAAGCAGAGGTGTTGCTACACTCATTGATAGACGTCTGCAGTTCAAATGCTTGAAGCAGAGCAAAGATACAGAAGGAAGGATGTTTCTGATGTTGTGCGAAATCCAAGGGAAAAAATTTATTTTGGCAAATGTATATGCACCTAATGTTGATGACCCTTCTTTTTTTGGACAACTGGAGAAGAAAATAATGGATTTAGGGAATTATCCCGTTATTGCAGCGGGAGACTTTAATGAGGTGATGGACATGACGTTAGACAGAAGCGCTGTGATATCGCGCACCCCAAAAACACATACTGCACTTAAAGGTTTATGCGAAGCCGGTGGTCTTGTTGATGTTTGGCGGTTACAAAATCCTTCTGGAAGGAATTACACTTTTTACCCTCCTCCTCATAGATCTTTTTCAAGAATTGATTTTTTTCTAGTTACCCAATCATTAATGACAGCGGTCGCCTCTACTAACATTGGGAACATAGTACTTTCAGATCATAGTCCTATCTATCTCTACATGACTGAGGTCAGTACTATTGTGAGAAGTCTTAGATGGAGGTTAAATTCTAGTCTCCTACTGGATGAAGCTTTTAAAGATTCCCTCAAATCACAAATTAAATTTTACATCGACACTAACGTTCCCTCAGCTCCATCTGCGGAGTGGCGTGGGAGGCGCTGAAGGCATATTTAAGGGGTCATATCATTCAGCAAGCTTCATTAAAAAAAAATAAAAATAAAATAAAATTAGTTGATTTAGAAAGACAAATTTAGAAAGACAAATTGAGATCATAGAGTCTGATTTCAAAAGGAACCCTTCCTCAGTAAATTTAAACAAACTTATAAAATTGAAGTATGAATATAATACAATTATGTCAGAAAAAGCTGAATTTAGTTTATTTCGCGCCAGGCAAAAATATTTTGAAGAAAGAGATAAGGCGGGTAGGCTATTAGTTAGGTATATTAAGCAGAGAGAAGACATGAGCTCCATCTTAGCTGTTAGGGATGGAAATGGTCAGCTGGTCTCAGACCCCCATGAAATAAATGTCGTATTTAATGATTACTATAAGAATCTTTATAGCTCTGAATCATCAGCTTCATCAGAAAGTATCAATAAATTTCTGTCTGACTTAAATCTTCCCAGAATAACAAAGGATCAACTTGTAGGTCTTGACCGTCCCATTACTACTGAAGAAATAGTGGAGGTAATAAAACACCTACCTTCCCCGGGCTAGATGGTTTCACGTCAGAATTCTATAAAGCATTTCCACAAGAATTAGCCCCTCTACTTTTAAATGCATATAATGAGTCATTTAAAAGGAAAACGTTACCACCTTCACTTTCAGAGGCTCTTATCTCTCTCATTCTGAAAAAAGATAAGGAACCCTCAGACTGCAAGAATTATCGACCTATAAGCTTAACATCATATGATAGTAAAATATTATCAAAAATTTTAGCTAATCGATTAGACCGAGTTCTTACTACATTAGTCCATCCAGATCAGGTTGGTTTCATACGCTCTCGCTCCTCGGCTGACAACATTAGAAGGCTTATAGACATTATGTGGGCAGTACGGGATAGCCGGATGCCTATGGCTGCTCTATCATTAGATGCAGAGAAGGCATTCGACAGAGTTGAATGGCAATATCTGTTTTCAACTTTGGAATGGTTTGGCTTTAGTAATAATTTCATAAACTGGATTCGACTTGTATATGCTCAGCCAGTGGCATCCGTTCTTACAAACGGAATAATTGGCCCATCATTTAAACTGAAAAGAGGCACCAGACAGGGTGACCCCCTGTCCCCTTTACTCTTTGCGTTAGCCCTGGAACCATTGGCAGTTGCTATTCGAAAAGAGGTTAACCTTCCGGGCATTTCTATAGGACACAATTGTCATAAGCTTATGTTGTATGCCGATGATATTCTTCTCTATGTGTCAGACCCGGCAAATTCTATCCCAACTTTGCTCTCTTTAATTAATGTATTTTCTGACATTTCAGGCTATAAGGTCAATTGGACAAAATCGGAGGCCCTTCCACTTACCGCGTTCTGCCTAAAGAATGCATTTCCATCAGGCATGTTTTCATGGCCCAAGAAAGGTTTAAAATACCTTGGAATAATTTTTCCACCCCAACTTAACAATATTATTAAGATTAATCTTGAACCATTGCTAGACAGAATGAGAGTTGACATAGAGCGCTGGAATCAATTATATCTTTCCATGTGGGGAAAAGTAAATGTTATTAAAATGATTTGCACTCCCAAGTTTAACTACT
>JBBPBX010003037.1:43559-54365 GCA_038048925.1 Garcialebias charrua | reverse complement strand
AGTACTTCAGTGTTCGCTCCCTCGCTTCAGTGAAAGCCAGCTCCACTCCTCCTCCCGGCGCGGTACTCCTCAGAAATGAGACCAAAATCCTGGTGCGGCGCAGCTCGGAATATCCGGTGGAAATGCCGTCAGCGCGTGTCTGGCATGCAAATATTATGCAATAACCGACCCGCGCCGACTGGTGGAAAAGGGGCATAAATCTCTCCCGGATAAATGAACTTCTCACCCTATCTCTAAGGGAGAGTCCAGCTACCCTGCGTAAGATACTCATTTCAACCATCTGTATTCATGATCTCATTCTTTTGGTCACTACCCAGAGCTTGTGACCATAGGTGAGGGTAGGAACATTGACCGGCCGGTAAACAGAAAGCTTTGTCTTATAGCTTAGCTCGCTCTTCACCACAACGGACTGGTACAGAGTCCGCAATACTACAGATGCTGCACAAATCCGTCTGCCAATCTCACGCTCCATTCTTCCCCCGCTCGTGAACAAAAAAACCCAAGATACTTGAACTCTTCTACTTTAGACAGAACCTCACCCTCAACCTGAAGAAAGCAATCCACCCTTTTCCGGTTCAGGATCATAGCCTCAGATTTGGAGGTGCCGATTATCATCTCAGCCTTTCACACTCGACTGCGAACTGCTCCAGTGAGAGCTGAAGATCACAGCATGATGACGCCAACAGGGCCACATCATATGCAAAGATCAGAGATGGAATCCTGAGGCCACCAAACCAGAATCCCTCCGCCCCCTGGCTGCACCAAGAAATTATTTCAACAAAAGTTATGAACAGAATCAGTGATAATGGGCAGCCCCCGTAGAGACCAACTCCCACCCTGAAGGGGTCCGACTTACTACTGACAATGCAAACCAAACTCTTGCACCACTTGTATAGGGACAGAACAGCCTGTAACAATGAACCCCCAATCCCATATTCACGAAGCACCCCCCACTGTGTACCCCCCGAGGAACATGGTTGAATGCCTTCTCCAAGTCCACAAAACACGTGTAAACTGGAAGGGCAAACTCCCATGACCACTCGAGGAACCTAGTGAGAGTAGAGAGCAGGTCCAGCGTCCATGGCCAGGGTGGAATCCACATTGTTCTTCCTGGATCTAAGGTTCGACTAACAATCAGACTCACTTCTCCGGTACACCTGAATAGAACTTACCAGGAAGGCTAAGGAGAGTGATGCTCCTGTAATTGGAGCACACCCTCTGGTCCCTCTTTTTGAAGAGGGGAACCACCACCCCAGTCTGCCAATCCGGTGGCACTGCGCCAGATGTCCATGCAATGTTGCAAAGGCGTGTCAACCAATACAGCCCCACCACATACAGATAGTTAAGGAAATCAGGGCGAATCTCATCCACCCCCAGAGTCCTGCCTGCCACCACAGAGCTTTTTAACTACCTTGGTGACCTCAGCCACGGTTATGGACAGACCAACCCCATAGTACCCTGACTCCACTTCCTCCATGGAAGACATGCCGGTGGGATTGAGAATGTTTGTGAAGTATTCTTCACCACACACATACACACAGACACACACACACACACACACACACACACACAAGCTTCATCAAGTATTCATACTCCCCTCGGGTACACTTCTCGACGACATCACTGGTTGAGGTCAACAGCACCCCGCCTGAACACATTGTTAGTAAAGAGTTACTTTCTCCTCTTCAGCCGCTTGATAGTTTGCCAGAATCTCCTCGGAGCCAACCGAGACTCTTCATCCAAGGCCTTACCGAACTCCTCCCACATCCGAGCTTTTGCTTCAGCAACAGCCAAGGCTGTAGACCGCTTGGCCATCTGGTACTCCTCAGTTGCCTCTGGAGTCCCACCAGCCAACAACACCCAATAGGACTCCTTTATTCAGCTTGACAGCCTCCCTAACCCGGGGGGAGGGGGGGTGTCCACCACCGAGTTTGAGGATGGCTACCGCGAGAAGCACTGACAACCTTGCAGCCACAGCTCAAGGTAGCCACTTCAAAAATTGAGTCACAGAACATGGCCCACTTGGACTCAATGGGCCTCATGCACGAACATGTTCGTATTTTTATCCTAAATTTCTCTTACTTTTGTTCGTACGAAGCGTTCGTATGAACATGCCACGTCAGATTCAACAATATCCTCAGGAAAAGTGTGTAAATGGCTGCGCAAATATGATGAATCCTACCTGTTCTATCAACCTGCGTGTGCACGCGGAGAGGTTATTTACATAATCCCCACCCCTCAAAACACCATATAAGGCTACATTTCCTGCCTCAGAGGCAAAACATGTTCGTTCATAAAATGACAGTGAACAATAAAAAGAAGAACTGTACAGGTGCGGAGATTGAAGTTCTGCTCTCCTTGATCGAGAAAAGAAAATCTGTCCTTATTAGCAGCGTCACTCATGGGAGTAAATGACCAACTAAAGCCAAAGAATGTATGTTTATAATAAATGTGGACCTTGAAATATGCACGCGTCCTGGTGGCTCACTGGGTAAAGCAGTGCGCCGTTAGGTGCACCTAACCTTATTGAGACCTCGTGTGTTTGATTCCCACAGGGTATGACTATTTTCTTTTTCCTTCTTTCTTTAGATTATTTATTCATTCCAGATTAAAAAGACTTTATGCTTCATTTCTTGTTGTATTGTAAATAGTTTTCTTGTGTTTTTTTAATCTGGAATGAATTAAAGGAGACCACAGATAGGTTTTTAAAAATTTTATGGTATGTCTTTGCGGTTACCAGACAGTGTTTATTCAATTTAATACACAAAATAATTCTTAGATAATCAATTATCCATCCATCCATCCATCCATTTTCTTCCGCTTATCCGGGGTCGGGTCGCGGGGGTAGCAGCCTAAGTAGGGAGGCCCAGACTTCCCTCTCCCCAGCCACTTGGAGCAGCTCCTCTGGGGGAATCCCAAGGCGTTCCCAGGCCAGCCGAGAAACATAGTCCCTCCAGCGTGTCCTGGGTCTTCCTCTGGGTCTCCTCCCGGTGGGACATGCCCGGAACACCTCACCAGGGAGGCGTCCAGGAGGCATCCTAACCAGATGCCCGAGCCACCTCAACTGGCTCCTCTCGATGTGGAGAAGCAGCGGCTCTACTCCGAGTCCCTCCCGGATGACTGAGCTTCTCACCCTATCTCTAAGGGAGAGTCCAGACACCCTGCGGAGAAAACTCATTTCAGCCGCTTGTATCCGAGATCTCGTTCTTTCGGTCATAACCCAGAGCTCATGACCATAGATGAGGGTGGGAACGTAGATCGATCGGTAAATTGAGAGCTTTGCCTTTTGACTCAGCTCTCTCTTCACCACGACAGACCGGTACAGCGCCCGCTTCACTGCGGACGCTGCACCTATCCGCCTATCGATCTCACGCTCCAGTTTTCCCTCATTCGTGAACAAGATCCCGAGATACTTAAACTCCTCCACTTGGGGCAGGACCTCCTCCCCGACCCGGAGAGGGCACGCTACCCTTTTCCGGCTCAAGACCATGGCCTCGGATTTGGAGGAACTGATCCTCATCCCGGCCGCATCACATTCAGCTGCAAACCGCTCCAGCGAAAGCTGTAGATCACGAGCTGATGAAGCCAATAGGACCACATCATCTGCAAAAAACAGAGAAGCGATTCTAAGGCCACCAAAACGGATCCTCTCAACACCTTGGCTGCGCCTAGAAATTCTGTCCATAAAAGTTATAAACAGAATCGGTGACAAAGGGCAACCTTGGCGGAGTCCAACTCTCACCGGAAACGAGCCTGACTTACTGCCAGCGATACGGACCAAGCTCTGACACCGGTCGTACAGGGACCTAACAGCCCATATCAAAGGGCTTGGTACCCCATACTCCCGGATAGGGTTGGGCATCGTTTGAATTTGAGCGATTCCGGTTCCGATTCCGATTCTTCGTTTCGATTCCGATTCTTTTCGATTCTCGATTCCGATTCTTTTTGTAGGCGGGGTTACAAAAAGACGTGTCAATTCAATTCAGTTCAGTTTATTTATACTATATAGCTCCAAGTCACAACAGAAGTTGTCTCAGGGCACTGAACAGAAACAATCAAATATAAAAATAATAAGTTAACAGAAACTTTAATATAAAAATAATGGTAACACTATTTATCTGAGGAGACTACTTTGAGTTTAACTCCATGTTATAAAAAAGCTACAGTAGTTAGCCAGAGTTATTTCAGGATGAAATAATTTGAACTTCTGTTTGAATTTAATGCTATGAACTTTTTCCTTTTTGTTACATTTACTATGAATTTCTCACAGGGCAGATTAGAGCCAACATGGACTCACCAACATATATTATTATTATTATACATATAATATTGTCCAGTGTCTGATGCTGCAGTCATGTTACTGAGCTCCCACTGATGGGCTAACCTGGTTCCACCACCAGCAGCAGGATCCTCAGACAGAACAGCTGGTGGGATGTCCTGGTATCTGCAGCCCTCTCTCCATTTGTTTCTTCATGGACATGGAGCTGTGACATTATGTTGTGCCTCTTCCTCAGCAAAACGCTCCTCCAGTGGAGACTTTCTGGACAGACTGCAGGAAGTTCCTAAACAAACAACAGGTTTATCAGTATTATCAGTAAAAAGAGATTATTAAATCATTTTTAAGACTGAGAATGTGTACAATTATTAGCTCTGTTGTTATTGCCTAACTAACCTATTCAATAATTCTTCAAACTGTGACATTCACTCATAATGGAATGGAAGAGAACATAAACAGAAATTATATAATAATGAAAACTAGAGACATTAAAACATTTTAAAAGACACAGAGAACTTTAAATGGATTAAGAATGTTAATAAGTGTTGGATTTGAGTGCAATGTGCAATCCATGGTTGAATTCACATCTGAAAAGGGATGCAACCTTTTCACAACATATGCTGTAACAGTTCTGTGGCACTCTTCATTCAGTTAAACTGACGTTTTTACCTTGGACGCTGGTGAACACTGTGAAGCCATTTCAGGTCGTTTGTCTAAGAAAAAAAACAAGCTAACGTTAGCATCGTGTTTGTATTTGAGCTGACTTACCGCTTTAAGCGGAGTATAACTTGTTAGCTGCCTTAATGTTGGTATGAGATGTAGTTCATAGTTTATTTATTTACCTGATGGAGCCGAAGAGGTAGCGATTGGCGAAAAGTTCGGCGGAGCGTTTTGCAGACGGACCACTCTGTACTTCCGGTCGGATACGAAGCGAAAATAATCCGGTGGAGCGTCAAATACGGGACACTATTTTACTTCTCCACCCTCCTTTGCATGATATAAAATTATTGCAAGTGCTGCACTGACCTGACTGGTCATTTTATTAATTAGTAAGCTTTCAATCGCGGAATGCACACTTCCGGTGAATTCTTCTTCGTTGGTTTTCGGTGGCGGCTACTTCCGGTCGGCTAACTAGCATCGAAAATAGGAATCGCAAATTAATATTTTGAACGATTCCGGGAAAACCGGACAGTTAGTCCCGGTTCCGAACGATTCTCGATTCTCGATGCCCAACCCTACTCCCGGAGTACCCGCCACAGAACCCCCCGAGGGACGCGGTCGAATGCCTTTTCCAAGTCTACAAAGCACATGTAAACTGGTTGGGCAAACTCCCACGCACCCTCCAGGACCCTGTTGAGGGTGTAGAGCTGGTCTAGTGTTCCACGACCAGGACGAAAACCACACTGCTCCTCCTGAATCCGAGGTTCGACTATCCGACGGACCCTCCTCTCCAGAACCCCTGAATAGACCTTACCAGGGAGGCTTAAGAGTGTGATCCCTCTATAGTTGGAACACACCCTACGGTCCCCCTTTTTGAATAGGGGAACCACCACCCCAGTCTGCCAATCCAAGGGAACTGCCCCCGATGTCCACGCGATATTGCAGAGTCGCGTAAGCCAACACAACCCCACAACATCCAGAGCCCTAAGGAACTCAGGACGAATCTCATCCACCCCCGGAGCCTTGCCACCGCGGAGCTTTTTAACCACCTCGGCGACCTCAGCACCAGAGATTGGAGAGCCCGACCCAAAGTCCCCAGGCTCCGCTTCCTCAGTGGAAGACGTGCCAGTAGGATTGAGGAGGTCTTCGAAGTATTCCGCCCACCGACTCACAACATCCCGAGTTGAGGTCAACAGCACGCCATCCCCACCATAAATGGTGTTGGTCGCGTACCGCTTTCCCCCCCTGAGACGCCGGATGGTGGACCAGAATCGCCTCGAAGCCGTACGGAAGTCATTCTCCATGGCCTCTCCGAACTCCTCCCACGCCCGAGTTTTTGCCTCAGCAACCACCCGAGCCGCATGCCGCTTGGACTGCCGGTACCTATCTGCTGCTTCCGGGGTCCCACAGGCCAAAAAGGCCCAATAGGACTCCTTCTTCAGCTTGACAGCATCCCTCACCGCCGGTGTCCACCACCGGGTTCGAGGGTTGCCACCACGACAGGCACCAACAACCTTGCGGCCACAACTCCGATAAGCTGCCTCGACAATAGAGGCGCGAAACATGGCCCACTCGGGCTCAATGTCCCCCGCCTCCCTCGGAACGTGTTCAAAGCTCTCCCGGAGGTGGGAGTTAAAGCTCCGTCTTACGGGAGACTCTGCCAGACGTTCCCAGCAGACCCTCACAATACGTTTGGGTCTGCCAGGTCTGACCGGCATCCTCCCCCACCATCGGAGCCAACTCACCACCAGGTAGTGGTCAGTTGACAGCTCCGCCCCTCTCTTCACCCGAGTGTCCAGGACATGCGGCCGCAGATCAGATGAGACGACAACAAAGTCGATCATCGAACTGCGACCTAGGGTGTCCTGGTGCCAAGAGCACATATGGACACCCTTATGCCTGAACATGGTGTTTGTTATGGACAATCCATGACGAGCACAGAAGTCCAACAACAGAACACCACTCGGGTTCAGATCAGGGGGGCCGTTCCTCCCAACCACACCCCTCCAGGTCTCACTGTCATTGCCCACGTGAGCGTTGAAGTCCCCCAGCAGAACAAGGGAGTCCCCAGGAGGCGCACCCTCCAATACCCCCTCCAAGGACTCCAAAAAGGGTGGGTAATCTGCGCTGCCGTTTGGCGCATAGGCACAAACAACAGTCAGAGCCCGTCCCCCCACACGTAGGCGAAGGGAGGCTACCCTCTCGTTCACCGGGGTGAACCCCAACGTACAGGCACCAAGATGGGGGGCAACAAGTATGCCCACTCCTGCTCGGCGCCTCTCACCAGGGGCAACTCCAGAGTGGAAGAGTGTCCAACCCCTCTCAAGGAAACTGGTTCCAGAGCCATGCGTTGAGGTGAGTCCGACTATTTCTAGCCGGAACCTCTCAACCTCACACACTAGCTCAGGCTCCTTCCCCACCAGAGAGGTGACATTCCATGTCCCAATGGCCAGCTTCTGTAGCCGAGGATCAGACCGCCAGGGTCCCCGCCCTCGGCCACCACCCATTCCACAATGCACCCGACCCCTTTGGCCCCTCCCACAGGTGGTGAGCCCATGGGAAGGGGGACCCACGTCTCCTCTTCGGGCTGTGCCCGGCCGAGCTCCATGGGTGAAAGCCCGGCCACCAGGCGCTCGCCAACGTGCCCCTCCTCCGGGCCTGGCTCCAGAGTGGGGCCCCGGTGACCCGCGTCCGGGCGAGGGAACATTGTTTCCATTTATATTATTCATCATAAGGGGTCTTGTGGGCTGCGCTTTGTCTCGTCCCTCACCTAGGACCTGTCTGCCTTGGGTGACCCTACTAGGGGCATAAAGCCCCTGACAGCATAGCTCCTAGGATCATTGGGACACTCAAACCCCTCCACCACGGTAAGGTGGCAGCCCAGGGAGGGTATAATCAATTATACCCTTTTTAATTCTGCCATTTTTAACTTTCGTTTTGAACGACCGGTTTATGATAATGAGATCTCGTGGCACGCCCTTCAAAGATCTGCTTACATTAACTCCGCCCTCCAAAGGCAGACGAGGAAGTCTGAACTCACGTTTGCACGTTACTCCCTCTGACTCTCCCTCTCTCTCCCTGTGCGCGCAGCTGGAGGGAGCAAAGCGGTCACTCGTGGACACACACACTCACAGCGGGGCTTTCTTTTTATCTGTGTCCCTCCGAGGAGCGTGCCGGCCCGGCACACACACACATACACACACACACACACTCACAGCGAAGAAAGCCCCGCTGTGACAGCGGTCACTCGGACACGGACACACACGCGCACACACGGGTTTGTCAATGGTAGCGGTACGTAGTTTGTCCTGGTAATGACAAATAAACCAACACACACACACACAGAAACATGCGCATCTGTTCCCATCTGAAAACTATCAAATTTAAATCCATTATCTGGGCCAGGAGGGTCAGAGAGTTAGCTGGCTAGACTCTGTGACATTTTTAGCCATGAAATCAGGAAAAACAACCGTCAACTCTTTTAAACTGGAGTAGGTTGAGCCTAACCAGGGGTTGCTAGGTGAGGGGCTGGACTCAGGTTCGAGGTGGGTTGTCCTCGCGCCTGTGACGTAACAAGCGCGATGATTTCAAAACGAAACCTAAATTATCACAGTAAAATAAATATACTTAGAGTAAATAAACCACTGGGTGCATTTTTTTGGCCTTAGGACTGTTTTTTTATGAAGTAAATACCCAAAGTTGAGTAAAAAAAACATTAAAAAGTGAATTTTGAATATGTGGTCCCCTTTAAAAGGAGAAAAAAAACGTTGTCCCATGTGGGAATTGAACCCATAAGGTTCGGAACTGCGACGCAACGCTCTTCTCATTGAGCTATCTGAGCTCTATCACTGCAACAGGAGGAGGTCAATGTAAAGTCTGCGTTACCGAAGTCTGCGTTACCGAGACAAATTAAACTTAAATTAATTCATAATTTAAGTTGGTTTCAGTTTGAGATCTTCATATTAATATTGTAGTGTTAGAAAACGGCATTGATAACAAATTGATTTTAATTTAAATACTTTAATCCGTTAGTCATTATTACATTTAAAATTATAATTCGACTTCAAACAGAACCTATTGTCAAAAACAATTGTGGTGCGTGACTTTTTTAAACTCTAAATATTTTCTAAATAACGAAATATGAAGTTATTAGTGGAGAAATTCCGTCTGGATGACAGCAGACTGACGCTCCTAAAATATACGACAGGTCCGGACCACTCGTAAATTTTGTTCGTATCTGAAAAAAATCGTAGGATACGAAAACATTGTTGAATGCCACAAATGATCCTAAATCACTCGTACGCACAGTTTAAGAACAAATCTGTGCGTACGAACGGTTCGTGCATGAGGCCCAATGTCCCCCGCCTCAGCTGGGATGTGGTTAAAGCTCTCCTGGAGGTGTGAGTTGAAGATCTTTCTGATGGATTTTTCTGCCAGGCATTTCCAGCAAACCCTCACTACACGTTTGGGTCTATTGGGTCTGTCTGACATCTTCCTCAAGTCATCTGATCCAACTCACTACGAGGTGGTGATCAGTTGACAACTCGGCTCCTCTTTTCACCTGAGTGTCCAAAACAAATGGCCGTAAATCAGATGATACAACTACAATGTCAATCATCGATCTACAAGCTAGGGCATCCTGGTGCCGAGTGCACTTATAGACACCCTTATGTTCAAACATGGTGTTTGTGATAGACAAACTATGACTAGCACAGAGGTCCAACAACAGAACACAGCTCAAGTTCAGATCAGAGACGTTGTTCCTCCAGTCCCCCAGCAGAATAAAGAAGTCCCCAACTGGTGCACTTTCCAGCACACATGCCAAGGACTCCAAGAAGGCTCTGAACTGCCATTTGATGCTTGGGCACTAACAATAGTCAGAGCCCATCCCCCACCAGAATGTGCAGGGAAGTTACCATCACATCTACAGGTAGTCCCCGATTTACGAGCGCTCTGATCTACGAGGTTCCAGACTTACGAGCTGGCGAATTATTGGAAAAAACGCAAAAAATACTGAGTTTTCCTGTGTTTTTTCACCACAGTTCGTTAGCTAAACATGTGGACACACGTTTCCGATCATTTTTATGCACTCATAAGCAGTTTTTCGATGAAAAACGAGTGTTTGTAGTCGCGCTAGCAAAACCGTTCCAATTTACGAGCGAATTTCCGGACTTACGAGAAGCGTGGCGGCCGTTCCAAATTACGAGATTTCCGGTTTACGAGCGCCTCGTTGTAACGGATCTCGCTCGTAAATCGGGGACTACCTGTACTGGGAAAAACTCCAACACACAGGCACAAGTCAGGGGGCTACAAGTAGACCCACACCAGCTCTGCACCTCTCACCATGGGTAACCTCACAGTGGAGTAAGGTCCAGCCCCTCTGAAGAAGATTTCTTCCAGAACTCATGCTATGCATTGGTGTGACCTTAACTGTATCTAGTAAGTACAAAGTACCTCTCAATCTCATGCACAAGCTCAGGCTCCTTCCCCACGAGAGAGATCACATTCTATGTCCCAAGAGCCAGTTTTGGTAAGCCAGGGTCAGAGCGCCAATGTCCTTGCCTTTGGCCACTGCCCATTGCATTATGCACCTGACTCTTGCGCGCGTCTGGCACGCAAATATTACGCAATAACCGACCCGCGCCGACCGGTGGAAAAGGGGCATTATGGCCCTCCTGCAGTTGGTGAGCCCACATGAAGGCAAACCCATGTTGCTCATTTGGGCTGAGCCCGACTGGGCTCCATGGGTAGAGACTCATTCACCAGACGCTCGCCAACGAGCCCCTCCCCTGGTCTGACTCCAGGGTGGGGCCCCGGTAACATTCGTCCGGGCAAGGGACACCAAATTCCTTGTTTTATTTTGTCAATTA
>JBBPBX010003037.1:23946-41726 GCA_038048925.1 Garcialebias charrua | reverse complement strand
ATTAGCTTTTTTTTACCACCTTAATTCAGTAGAATTGATAAGAATTGTATTTCCTTTACCAACATGTTTAGAAATTATGTGCAGTTTTCTCAATTTAAAAACAATGAATTCTTATTAAATCTTGCCATATTCATCTATAAACAACCTATAAACAACAAAACATGGTTTATAGTTTTGGAAAGCACAACTATAAAAAACAAAGTTTATAAAATGTACTAGTGTTAAGAGGCTGACATAAGCTCGACATAAGAAAAAAAATGCAATTTAGATGAAACAACCTTGAGAATTTTTTTAAATATAAATATATATGTGATGTGTATTTTTCCATTAAATGGTCAGTTCTTCAAATACCAGTGCAACTATGTCATAAAATGCTTCAATGCCATTTACAATTAACAACGAGCAAAGGTTTGCACAGCCCTGACACCTGGTCAGCTTTCAGATGAATAATTTCCATTTTCCTATTCTATTCTCATTTACCACAACCCTCCTGTCTCCCCAGTCTTCTTCACTTCCTCTTTATCCCTCCCTGTCTTTTTCTACTTTCACAAATTAAATATATAATCAGGCCACAATCATTGCTGCTCTCTTGTTACCACACAGTATGACTACAGCAGCATCTACTGGCTATTGGACACACTCTACCCCATCAAAGTGCTTACAGTTTTTTTCTTGTTTCGAACTTTTGTAATCAATTTCATTTACCAAAAAGAGACAGGGTCATAGATAAATGCATGACGAAACTTATTACGCATGAATTCAGTCGATGTGTAATTTAGCATTCCTGATGATTGCCTGAACAGGACAAAGGAGAACCTACGATCCTCCATCGATCCTCTTCTGAAACAAGAAAATAAAACACATTTATTGCTCCATTTCTGATTCATCGTATTCTCTCTGGTTCTAGAAAATATATATGAATATATCTATACGCCTGGATTACGTCTCGTAACTCCTTGTACAGTGGTGAGTGATGTCACAATATAAACAAGAAAATACAAACAGAACACACAGGAGAAAAGCCCTGCCCTCAATGGGTAACCAGCTGTCCTGCAGCAGAGCTCTACCCACCCCGCCTACACACACACACCCACACACACTACAAATGTTCACTTTTACATTTGTCCTCATGCATACCCATGAATGCACGCGTACACAATGCAGTTAGAGGGAGGGGAAGGGAGGTGAGCATGGTTCAATGCCAACATTTTTTTTAAGTATTTTACATTAAGGTGAACCAGAGAGGCCGTCTGGTTTGTTAGCTCCCCACGCTCGTCCCAAACCTTCAGTTCAGTGAACTTATGAGCACAGTGCATCGCTGATGACACAGAATGGGTTCACACGACACTCTAGCCGTTTTCGCATTGACCAGCCCTTAAAGGCCCGGGTGGCCCCGCCCCGCCCTCTTTCCCGGGTTCAGCGTGTCCGCATTTTCCTTTTTTTCCCCGGCTCCGCCCTCGTTTTGGAACCATCTCCAACGTGGTTCCATCGGACCGCGGCCCGACGGGCCCAGTTTCACGTCATTTACTGCTCACATTTGATTCGTTGTTTGCAGCAGGGGGCTGGACTGCTTCGTGTAGGGGCGAGACCAGAGGGCGTGACTAGCTGCGTGTTGAGTCATCAACTGCGATTTCGCCAGCGCACCTAAAAACACTCTATTTTCATCTAAAAACTACTTTCGAGTGCATAAAAATGATCGGAAACGTGTGTTTATATGCTTAACTTGCTAACTGTAGTGAAAAAACACATGAAAACTCAGTATTTATTTCGTTTTTTCCACAAATTCGCAACCCGGAAGTCCGCTCGTAAATTTCGCCAGGGCACCTAAAAACACACTATTTTCATCTAAAAACTACTTTCGAGTGCATAAAAATGATCGGAAACGTGTGTTTATATGCTTAACTTGCTAACTGTAGTGAAAAAACACATGAAAACTCAGTATTTATTTCGTTTTTTCCACAAATTCGCAACCCGGAAGTCCGCTCGTAAATTTCGCCAGGGCACCTAAAAACACACTATTTTCATCTAAAAACTACTTTCGAGTGCATAAAAATGATCGGAAACGTGTGTTTATATGCTTAACTTGCTAACTGTAGTGAAAAAACACATGAAAACTCAGTATTTATTTCGTTTTTTCCACAAATTCGCAACCCGGAAGTCCGCTCGTAAATTTCGCCAGGGCACCTAAAAACACACTATTTTCATCTAAAAACTACTTTCGAGTGCATAAAAATGATCGGAAACGTGTGTTTATATGCTTAACTTGCTAACTGTAGTGAAAAAACACATGAAAACTCAGTATTTATTTCGTTTTTTCCAAAAATTCGCATTCTGAGCTTTTCGGTAAGAACTGCCCACCCACGTCAAGTGAATACCCCACCCACTTCAAGGCTTGCTCTCCGGACAGTGCGCAATCAACGAGGGCGGGCCAGAGCTGGCTCTGGGCCAACCAGAGACGAGCGGGACCGGGGAGGGCCGGCAAATGCGAAAACGGCTTCTGACTCCCCTCTCCTATTCACCCTCGTCATCCCCTCCCTCAGTCATCAGTCTTTCATCTGGGATCAGACAGTCAGGATAGTTGAACAACAGGATGGAGAGGAGGGCACATTGGCAAACAGAACAATGATTCTCTTTCTTTGCCTCATTTTTTAGAAATCTTGTCAGTTTTTTTTTTTTTCCCTGGTGAGTCTTTCCTTCCCTGGGTGAGGGTGTATAGAAGACAAACATGCGTCCAACACACACTAGTTATTATGGCCTGCTAGAAGCCTGTCAATATTAAGTATTTAACTTGTAATTATCAGCATTGGTTAACATTATTAATGTTGTTATTTTATATACCATTTATTCTAAATGTGTCTTGAAACATGTTTTGTCTATGTTTTGTTTTGTCTTCCACTGCTTTCATATTAGCACTTTCCCAACATGGTTCTATCTTTGTGTGTGTACTAGGTGGTTGGGTTACACCGCACTAACCCACTATCAGCTAACAACCATCTTGACTTTTGTTTTTAATCACAATATGCGTGGAGCTGAGCGGTCGTTGGAGACTGTTTTGCGAAGGCGGACACCTCTCCTGATGGTGGTCAGCATGTCGCCAGACCCTTCTGTGCCCTCTGTTCCCGTCTGAGCATCACTGGGGACAGTTGGTGCTGGGACTGGGTCATCTGGGAGGGCTGGGAAAGGAAACTGCCCCTCGCCAAGCGCATGTGCGCTGGCCACCAACTCGCCAATCTTTTCTACTAAGCTGTGACGATTAGCTGCAATCATCTGATCCTCTTCTGATCTGGCTGTCGAACCTGATGCCATTGAAAGGCCCCCGTGTTGCTGGGCATAGACTTCTAATGCTGCCCCCGACCCCCAAGCAGTATTGGGCAGGCTGAGGCGCTTTGGTGATGCCTTCACATAATCGAGACCTCCCTGGGCATCCTCAGCTCCAATAAAGAACACACACTCTTCGCTTCCTACACGAACAGGCACGCCACCTTGGCCTCGTCCTGCAAACCCACTTGTGCCAGGTGAATGTGAGTCTGCAGGAACGGTGGGGGTTTTGACAGGCACAATGTGTGGTCGAATGGGAATAGGCCCTGCACTGGACAATGTGCGCCTCACTCCTGGTTTTGTTGATGGGGTTCGGCGGATAGTAGCAGTCCCTGGAGTCCCCGATCCTCCCCCACCACCTCCACCTGGTTGTCCTGGTATTCCATGAGACCCTGGACCAAGAGCCCCACTGGGCAGGCCAGCTGTACTAGCTGGCCTCTTGGTTTGGATCATGCGTCTGTAGTTCTGGGCAATGTTGGAGTGGCGAGGAATTGTGGAGGACTTGTCAAATTCTGCTTGTCCATCTTGGCCTTCAGTATCACCGTTCACAGAGTAGCAGTCATAATCTGAACCTAATGTGTGATTTAATGGGATAGGGGGAAAAAGGCCACATTTTAGCAAACAAACTGAGTTGCTGCAAAACAATAAAAAGCCACTTCATAAAAATGAACTGTGGAGAAAAGAGTGAAATAACACGTAGGCAGCCATAGCAACAAAGAGCCAACAAACTCTCTCAGGAAAAGGTTTAATATTTTTCTATTTTATCTTCGTATTGTTGTTTTCCAAGAACTGTCAAAGAAACTGCCAGAGTACATCTATCACAAAACGTAACTGCAGTCTGTATGATTCAATGGATGAGTCACCTTATCTGTTCGTAACACTGACAACAGGGATTCAAGTGAAAGTGATGCTATATAATAAAAATCTCAACAGTTTTCAATGATATTGATAGTACAGTTAAAACGTCTAACTGGTTGCTTCTCCTGAGATGCTACAAGGAATCGGATGATTAATGTAGCTAGGGTAAAGGTAATGAATGTGGTTGTCCAGGGCTGAACAAGATTAAAAGCTGCAGTAGAGCATGGAGAGTATTAGAGTTTAACCTTGTGAAGGAATTGTGTCCTCAGAGCAGGATGGGGTTGTTGTCTCTGTGCTATATCCACTGGAGTACTGCAGGGAATCTCTGCTGTTTTTCTGCTGCTCCATACTCAGCCCCCTGGTCAGTACCATAGCAAGGTCACTGGCTGCAGGAGATACCTCCTCACCATGCTGGAGAAAGAGAAGGAGAATTACACTTCTACAACACATATAAAGTTGTTTTCTTTCACCTCATTAGTATTCAATTGAAACATAGTAAATGCAAAAGGAAAAGATGGCCACAGTAAAATAAGTTTGACTTCACTTAACTTGTAACGTTTAAAATTGTGTAGCTACAGATTTATGAAATGACACACACAATTTTCAATTTTTAAGCCAATTTATTAACAGGAATAAGTTATATCAGTAGTTATTAAAGCTGATATATGTAACTTTTCTAACACTATTTTTAACATATTTCTTCACTCTGTCACTATCTCCTGACAGATGGTGTAGAGGCAGGGGAGCCGACTTGGGACCCGAAGGACCCAGGTTCGATCCCCAGTAACTGCATACCTTGAGGTGTCTATGGGCGGCACACCTCATCCCCAAATTGCCTCCCGGGCGCTTTCAATAGCTGCCCACTGCCCCACCTGGTGGTGGTTGGGTTAAATGCAGAGACTAATTTCGTCTTGTATGGAAACATACAAATGTGACAGTATTATTATTATTATACAAGTAATCTCTGAAAAAAAACTATAGTCCCCTTGCTTCTCTAAAAGCATTTCTAAAAACCCACAGTGACCCGCCGTTAACCAGCCAATAAAAACAGAGTTTTTAACCAGCCAATAAAAACAGAGCTTCTCACTTCTCACGCTCCTAACCCACGCCCCCGCCTGTCCCAGCCCCAGCGGCCGCGCAGGTTCTCGTTCAAAGGATTGCAAAGCGATGCAAAACTGTTTTGTATGTGACACAAATGTATTAAATTCCCCTTCTTCATCCCTGATCTGGACTTTTCTTTTGTTTTTTTGCCAAAAGTCAAGTGATCGCTTCCTCCTCCGCTGACTCATGACAGAACATTGAGGAAATGAATGAATTTGTCACAAGCGAATTAAACTCATGTCCAACGTGGCTGCAAGAGGCTAAGCAGATTTCATGGAGTTCTGGACCAGCGCTCCCTGTTTTTATTTTATTTTTAGAATGTTTTATTAACATAAACACAGAACTTCACAGCGGCTGACAGGACATGCAGTGGAGGCGGAGCATTCGGAAGCAGAGCTGAATTACAGCGAGAGCGAGGGGGAGCTGAGCCATATATGGCTCTGAGGGGGAGGGACCAGAAACATGTCTCTGTTCAAAATTTTCCTAAGTTCCAGCGTGTTCCAGCAATTACATATAGCACCTTTAAAGGTCCACTGACATCATCTTACAAATTTGCATGAAATGATAGAAGATATATATATATATTTTTATCATTCAACTATGTTCGTTTTTGCAAACAAAATGATAAAATAATGAAAATTCCTTCCAAACTGAGTCTAAAATGAAAAATAGCTTTTCTCTCTGAAAATTCCGACTACAACCGAATGCAACATTTGTGACGTATGAAGCAGAACCTTCAGTCTTCATCTGCCATTAACGCATATTCATTCTCAGCCAGATCGCCTTTTGTTTTTGTAAGACTTAAAAAATGCCGGTTCGGTGTGTCGCATATGGGTGTTCTAATATCATCAGTGAACAAGTGAGCCTTTTCACTTTCCCAAAAGATGTAAGACCTTCGTCAAAAATGGAATAAATAAAGCTGCCTCCCCTCAGACTGAGCTCCCTGTTTCCTGAACAGGTAAGAGTCAAATAAATATGGGTGCAGACCTAATTTAGAACCTGCTGTTTCTGCATCTAACTTCCTGCTTCCAAAACTAAAGACAAATAGATCAAATCTTAACTTGGATTGATAATTTTGTTGTTTTATTTCTTGTTCGCCACGAATATTTATATGGGGCATTCTAAAGACGTTCTCCTTCCTACGTCACAAATGTTGCATTCGCGTGTAGTCGGAATTTTCAGAGAGAAAAGCGGTTTTTAATTTTAGACTCAGTTTGGAAGGAATTTTCATTAATTTATCATTTTGTTTGCAAAAACGAACATAGTGGAATGATAAAATATATATCTTCTATCATTTCATGCAAATTTGTAAGATGATGTCAGTGGACCTTTAAAGTGCGACTAAACCCCTGTGGATCGGTAACTCCTCCTTCCAAAATCTCCCTGAAAATGGGCGTGTCGAGAGACAAGGAGGGGTGGAGGTAGAGTTGTGCTTTTGTTCACGCCTCCACCTGCAACAACCTAAAACAAATTAAACCTCTAGCCAACAACATACACCAAGCAACAACAAAGAATAAACATGTAGATGTATTTATCCATTCCACCCATTCCATCCAAAACCAAAGGCCTAAAAAAATGAAAATGAAAATAAAAATAAAACCGCTTGTCAGGAGTGAAATGCAGCACTTCCATATAAGGTATGCACTTCTCATCTCTGCAGGGGATTGGCTCTGCTTGAACCACCTGTGTGACATCACACATGAGCAGACATGTCACACATGAGCGTTTGCACAAATAAGAAAATTAAGGTGTAATCCACCAGTTCAACCCATAGAACTACCGTAAACACATTTTTAGACCAAATATTGCCAAATATTGCCAATTTACACAGATATGCACAATTATGTGAGAATAAACACAGCCATAGTGCTAGATAACATTTTAAACACATTCTAGGGAGTTTATCAGCTAAAAAAAGTTAATTTTGGGTTTAGTCGCACTTTAAACTTTTCATATTTAGTTGATTTAGTAGATATAAGATTTTTTCTTAGGTAAGAGTACTGTAATCTAAACACTACAGAGCCCCTAAAGGGACATGGGGAGAGAAAAAAAAACAGATTCCTGAGAAACTAAGTCAGGATCCCGACTTAGTTTCTCGGGATCCCGACTTAATTTCTCAGGATCCCGAGAAAGTTTCTCGGGATCCTGAGAAACTAAGTCGGGATCCCGAGAAACTAAATGTTAGCTTGCGTGTAGCATCTAACAATTTGGTGAAAATCAACATTTTAGAATTAGTTTTTAGTCGGGATGTGATAACCGCTTGAATCGCGTTCTTTTAAGAGACAAATCGATGTGGTTAGACAGTTTAGATGGCTTTTATTGAGTTTTCTAAACTTTAGAGAAATCTCCGTTTTTCTTGTGGGTTCAAATTGTACTTCGACTCAATGCAGCGCCTGGAAATGACGTCAAAAGTGGGCTGGTCGCAACGGCGTGCGTCACCACTTTCGGCGAATCAGCGCTCGCCTTACAGATACGACTGTGTAACTGACAAATCACAGCTCTCGTTTCATCCAGCTTCTTGTTTCATCCAATCACAGCTCAGAAACAGACGTGATTGACACGTAGCTTTAACATTAGCTTAGCACAGCAGAACACAACTTTACGGACTGTTTATAGCTCATAAACACTCCACAACCATAGCAAAAATTTCTGGATAATGGCGGCACCACACAACACAAGTCAACTGAGCTTCCTCAGTAAGAACAGCAATTTTAAACCGCTGAAACTCAACGGACATCGATCAGCTTCAAGCAACTTTAAGAAACTAAGTCGGGATCCCGACTTAGTTTCTCAGGATCCCGAGAAAGACTTAGTTTCTCAGGATCCCGAGAAAGTTTCTCAGGATCCCGAGAGAGTTTCTCAGGATCCCGAGAAAGACTTAGTTTCTCAGGATCCCGAGAACGTTTCTCAGGATCCCAAGAAAGACTTACAGTGTGGTCACACCGAGTAGCGTTTTAACCTCTGAAAATGTTCCTCACGCACGGAAGTGGACGCGCTACCCAGTGTTGTCTAAACTGTAGTGTTGCGGCAGCTTCGTTGCTGTGGCGACGGGGTGTGGGAGGAGCTTACCGGTATAGTGCACTCCGCCAGGCGAGGAGCCTTTTATTTCCGTCTCTGTCGAGCAGACTTGACTGGTCGTGAAGGAATTGTCGCGAACACACAGCTACAATGAGTTTCTCTTCCATAGTCCACGAGCTCGCGAGTCTTTTCTTTTTTTTTCCGACAAACAATACGTCACATAGTGCGCGCGCACCCTCGTTTCCGCGTCACATAGGGACTCTCCCACTGCCCCCTCTCTTCTGCCCCCCGACTCTCCCTGATTGGTTGACACACCAACCAATCAGGTGGAGTTGAGCGGCGTTTGAAAGTTTGAACCGCGAAATCTTCAACATGTTGAATGCTCGGTTTGGAGGTGGAAGCCGGTTCACGTGCACGAAAAAACGCTACTCAGCACGCTCAACACGCACGCGACCTGACGCCAGACGCCAGGAGGTGCCTGGAAGTGCGTCCACCATTGACTTTACATGGAGGCTGGAAGCTTTGGAGGTAAAAACGCTGCTCGGTGTGAGCACACCATCAGTTACTCAGGAACCCGAGAAAGTTTCTCAGGATCCCGAGAAAGTTTCTCAGGATCCCGAGAAAGTTTCTCAGGATCCCGACTTAGTTTCTCAGGATCCCGAGAAAGTTTCTCAAGATTTTTTATTTTTATTTTCTCCCCATGTCCCTTTAGGGGCTCCGTAAAACACAATGCAGAGTACTAACTAATTGTATTTTTATACATGAATTGAAGGTGTTCGCTAAAGCTGACAAAAAAAAAAACGTTTTCTTGACATTCTGTTTTTTTAATGAACCTGTAGTTTACTGTAACGTGGTAATAACCCACCACAACATCACTGTAAAATGTGTGCATGCTCATAATCACTGTGTATCTATCATGCACTACCAGACATATGGAGCCTTTTGTGTTCTTAATATGCCCCTAGACCCCGCAAAGGCCATCCATCTGCCGGCTTACTTTTTATATCATAGTGGGGTTGTTCTCCAGTGTTGGAGTCAGTCTCCCCACCATCAGACATCTACACCTATAGATGCAGGAAGAGGGCCACCTGCGTCATGAAGGACCCCACTCACCCAGCACAGGCACTTTTTGCCCCGGTCCCCTCAGGCAGAAGGTTGAGGAGCATTAAGTGTTGAACCAATAGACTGGAAAAACAGCTTCTACCCTGAGGCTTTTTTTTGTTGCAATCTTGACATGATAAATGCATGAACCCTGAGGCTGTTAGTCTCAAAAATATCTAAACAAGATAGCCACTGTAATGCCACTTTAATTGGTGATATCTCACTTTATCTGTGGTGCTGATTATTCATGCTGCTGATTTCTTGACTTTAAGCTGCTGTATTCATACCCATCTGCTCACAACAGACTTGTGTTCAATCTGCTGTTTAATATATTGTAATATTTGAAATTATTATTGTTTAGCGCATATCTTAGATCCTTGTATACTGTTTATTTTTGTATTTTATATTTTTTATATTTTGGGGTGTAACTGGGACCTTGAGTACACTATTTCGTTCCACCTCATGTACCACATGTTCAATTCAATTCAGTTTATTTATTTAGCGCCAAGTCACAATAGAAGTTGTTTCAAGACACTGAACAGAAACATTCATATATATAATAATAATTTAACACTATATATCTGAGGAGCAGACTGCATTGAGTTTAACTCCATCACAGAACTCTCATCTTGAGCAAGCATAAAGGCGACAGTGGAAAGGAAAAACTCCCTCATGAGGAAGAAAACTTTAGCAGAACCAGGCTCAGGACAAGCAGCTATCTGCTTCGACCTGCTGGGTTTGAGAGGAACAAATACACAATGGCAGGTCAAGAACTACGTTAAGATAGAAATAGTATCAACTGAAATATATTCAATTTTAGCAATTCATTTAAGCAAATGAGGTCAGTTTGTCCTCCTGTAGTATAAGCTTAAGGCAGCATAACAAGCCAACCCTAACTATAGGATTTATTTACAAGGAAAGACTTAAGCCCAGACTTAAACTGAACAATGTGTCAGTCTTATGGACATAATCTGGAAGTTGGTTCCACAAGAGAGGAGCCTGATAACTGAAAGATCTTCCTCCAATTCTACTTTTGGAAACTCTAGTAACAGCGAGTAAGCCTACAATCTGAGAGTAATGTGCTCTGTTAGGAAAATATGGAACAATAAGATCTCAAATATAAGATGGATCTAGGTTGTTGAGGGCTTTGCACTTTAGAAGTAAGATTGTTAATTAAATTCTGGATTTGACTTGGAGCCAACGGAGAGAAGCTAAAACTGGAGAGATATGATCTCTCCCACTCCAGTCAAGACACTGGCAGTAGCATTTTGAATTAAATGAACACTTTTTAAATAAGTATTTGGACACCCAGATAACAAACCATTGCATTAGTCCACTCTAGACATGATAGATGCATGAACCAGTTTTTCAGCATCATTTTTAGATAAGACGTTTCTAATTTTAGTGATATTACGCAGGTGGAAGAAGGTGTGATGTGATGTGATGCGGATGACAGTAACCTTGAAAATGAAAGTGAAAGTGAACCTTGAAAAATTACCTAAAAATAAAGCAGCTGACTACAAGCCATACCTTAAATACAGTATATGTATACATAGGTGCACCTACAAGTTAGCTAACTTAAGAGTACGGTACTTGTTATCCAAAGTCACCTTGGCAGCGATTGTAGCTGGTGTCATCCTGGCCCTCTGTCCATCATCAGAGTGCGATGTCCCAGCATGTCCCTGGGAACCCGGTGAGCCCTCATTCTCCCTCAGCCTATCAGAAGGTTCCTTTCTCCTCTGAACTGGTGCTGCAGCCACTGGTTGTTCATACTGACCTGCTTTGGACCAATCCTGAAAAAATTAGAAGAATTAATAAACAGGACACGTCTGGTTGTGTTAGCATCAGACTTGTCCATTATCCAGCAGTTTGAAACTTTTCATTTGAAAGGGGTCCTCGCGGTTGGGCTGAGCCTTGGTGCAAGTGTGTGAAGCTTTTCAAGTGAGCATTTTGCACTTTTGTAGGATTTATGTTGATGACTTAAACTCTGCTTGGGTTAGGTTTAGATCAATCACCAGTTGGTAGACAGCAAAACCAGGGAGGCAGGTGAAACTTAAAAGCATGCCTGAGAACACACAGCAACTGAGGATGAATGTTTCAGGGAAGCAAAGCGTTATGCTTATGAATGAGTTAATCTGGTGGGGAAAATGAACACAACTTAACATTAGGCGTCCTCTGTTCTCAGTGAGAACAGAAGAAAAGGTGCAACTGAAGAAATGGAAGCAAATGGAAAACAAACCTTCCACATGGGAACCTTTGATGTGGGAGAGGAGGAGCTGGATCCAGGGGGGTGGGTATAGGGTGGGGACGCAGGAACAGGAAGAATGACAGAGAGGGGCCTGGTGGAACCAGAATGAGAAAGAGCAGGGCGGAAGGTAGCGAAGGACGTGCCAAACTGCGGGACGAGAGACATGTCATCAGAGAATGAAAAAGTTGCAGACAGGAAGCCAGCTGTGGGATCACATGAGAATGTAAGCCATAATCACAGACAAAAGAAAGTTGCACAGCCTCCAAATGATACAAAGAAGCAGGGAAAAATAAGATAAGCAGGAAATCTGAGGCATCACAATGATCTTAGGAGTTATTAATGTATAAACTACGTCAGTATACCCAGAAAGCCTATATTTATGATTAGATGCAGGTATGGTTATGTTAGAAAGTTGATGAGACGGGTTGGATCAACCTTAAACACAGTTTTGATTCAAATTGATCTGAACTTAACTTTTCTACATCATGGTAAATTTTCTGAAGCACATCAAAATAACCAATACAGTTTTAATTTATTTATTTTACACAACAGTTTTTAGTAGCAATGCAGCCCGGGCTCAGTACAGTCAAGCTAAAGTTAATGTTCAGCTAGATCGTTTACACAAACTGCAATTAGTATAAAAATACTGAAAGGGAATACATTTAGTGACTGGGGTGATGCAATAGAAAAAATGAGTTGAAAATGAGTTCTCGTGGCTCAATGAGACTACCTGTATAAATAAAGGGTAAATAAAATAAAAAAGGATTAAATAACAGTAGATATAACAAAACTGAGATTATGTAAACAGTGAATTGATAGGTTTACTGTACATGTTCTACATTGAGCAGCTTGAAATTCATACTTAAGACGTTTTAAAGTGGAGTTTTTGGGATAAGTGCCAAACGAGCTAACCAGGCAGTTGCACGTGGGCAGGAGCGCTCAGGCAGCCGCCATGAACAGACCGAGGAGGTGCTTGGAGGTTTCACATGTGGAGTCGGACAGTGAGTTCAGCGGAGAAGAGTTGGGCGCGGAACCATAAAGTAAGTGGGAGGGGGGTAGGATCTTGAAAGAAGCAGTGTTTACAAATCTAGGTAAACGTAGATGTTTAACAACCCGTTAAAATACACCAAAATGCAAGAAATCTCATCTAATTTATTCACATTTTTCTGGGGGAGGACACCCAGGCACCCCCGCCCATGGACCACCCACTATTTGTGTTCTAGCATAGATTGGTTTACAAATTAAGCCCTGGTTGTGTTTGGAAATATCAAGCTTTATTATTCAGAACCACCTGGTCAGCCTAAATTACTGGTACCGTAAATTAGCTTGTCGAGGGAATGTGTGTATATGCATGAACCATGCTCTATATTTCACTATATTAATATAATTTATAACTTTTTCTATTCCTTTACTTTTATTTTTCATGATGTTAAATATGAGGCATGATCGGTCCTCTATAATCTTGATGCGACTATCAGTAAGGAGACAGTAGAGAGACCATCTTTTATTACGTTAAAGACTTCTGAATGTTATGGTAGACACAGTGATTATTCCCCGTATGAATCCTTGAGAAATGTTGAAGTGAAAGGGGAGGGGCATGCCCCTGATGAGTTCTCTACAAAACTAACCGTTTCAGTTTGGGAAGCCAGAACGGGTCAGAACCTCAGACAGATGAAGGCATTGGTAAGTTTGTTCTTGTAAATGCATTGATCATCTGTGAGTTTTGACTGTTCTCCAACGCAATACATCTCAGAGAATGAAGCATTTTCCGAAGAGACTGAATGTTTCTCAAAGAAACTGGTCCAGATGACGTGATTTAGGCATTTTGTTGTTTTTAAATCTCGTAGAAGTTGATATGTGAACTTTTGAGTTACTTTTTCCACAACAGAGCTAAATGTTTGAGAGGGTTAAAAAAAATGTAGGTTTTTTTTTTGTATGCAGTAGATGAGAAACGGAAAAAATAAACTTCACAAAATGCGGCTCTACACAAAGCTTAGATAATATTAATGTGGCTGTTGATTATTTTACATCTGCAGGCAAAAAAGCTATCCATTATCTCAAACATTTCTAACCATAAGCTTTTCACATTTAGCTAATTTTTAGTTTGATTACTTTATTAGAATAACTTGCTTAGAAGAATAAAATGAAAGCAACTTGAAGAAACATCTTTGTACTGCTCTGCCACATCTTTTTATTGGGAGCTTTACATTTGCACCAAGCACATGAAGCCATCACACCAGTCATCCAACTGTGTGATGTGGGTGCAGAGATGAAGTATACCATGTGACCTAAGGGGATTTTATAGACACAAAGAGAAGACAAGTTTAAATGATAAATAATGAAGTATTTTTTTTTTCTGTTCATAGCATGTGTATTATGTAACCAGACTGTGCTTGTCACCAGAATTTCTCCATGACTTTATGAAGAGAAAACCTACATTTTGAAGTTAAAGAAGAACAAAAGTTTGAATGGTTGTCTGTGACTCCCCCACTGTGTTTGTACAAGGTTTCTGCCATAATAACCAGTGAAAGTGGAGCAAACAATCCATCCTGACAATGTTTATTTGCCATTCAAAGTAGACGGATCAAATATGAAACCTGTCGGAGATGCAAGCTGTTGAGAATCACTTGGAATCAGAAATGAATATTTACTTCAGCTCCTCGGAGTCATCTATATAATTATTTTTTTCCTTACAAACAGATGTGCATGATTGTCAAATAATATGTACTGAACATTTAGATGAGCTCTAAATTGCAGCTGTAATTTGAGTGAATATTATGAGTTCCCCAAACACCAATTAAAGTGACACAGAAAGAAGTGAATAGAAGATTCATGTGAGTTTTTTTCAAATCTGAGTAGGTGGCTCATGCTTGGAGAGAAACTTATTTTTCCCCAACTTGCCTAGAAAGAGTGAAACCTAGTTGCTAATTGTTGCAGTGGCTTTAAAAAGTGCACTTATAGTCATTATTTTAAACCAAATGCTCACATTAGTGGCATTTTGCTACTATTCTACAAATGTACAATAACTATGCTCTGCAGGAGAGCCCATTAGGCTCCCAGACAATTATCGCTTTTTGTTTTGTGCTACCTTTCACAAGTCATCTCAAACTGATTTTATATAACAATGAAACTCCTAAAAAATTCCTTCTACCAAAATGAAACTTACAATTTTATCAGTGTGCAACTGCAGCTTTCTGCTGCTACAATTATCACAGCAGCCTTAGATCCATATTTACCAGTACTGACAACTTGTTCTTCAGTGAGACCAGCAAACAGAATGAAAAATAAAACAAAATGTTTTTTTTTGCAATACGGTTGAAAAAGCCTTATATTCGGTCTGAAGGATCTCTAAAACTACACACAAAAAAAATGAATTCAGGTATAAACTTTGGAAAATAAATATCTGAATCATTTGTTTAGTTTAAACGAATGAAAAATAAACAAACATTTATGTTTAGTTTACAAGTAAGCTGAATCTTAAAACCAGGGCTTAATTTGTAAACCAATCGATGCCAGAACGCAAGTAGCAGGTGGGCCGGGGATGGGGGGGGTCTGGGAGTCCTCCAGAAAATTTTGAATTAAGTACAGTACATGCAATTTCCTGCATTTTTATGTATTTTAACAGGTTGTTAAACTTCTGTGTTTTTCTACATTTGTAAACACTCCACTTCTGTTAAGTATTACCCCACACACACACATTTACTTGATGGTTCCGAGCCCAACACTGTCCCTGATCATTGTTGTCCGACTCCACATGTGAAACCTCCAGGCGCCTCCTACATCTGTTCATGGCGGCTGCCTGTGGGCTCCTGCCCGCATACGACTGCCTGGTTAGTTCATTACTCACCCACCACCACTCTTTTAGGGGCAGAGGTTTTTTTAAGGGTAGATGTGGAAATGCTACTTGAGGGGGGCAGATTGTGTGCTTTTAAGTGGCTGTTGTGTTTAAAATTAATGTTTATGTAATCATTTTCAGTTTACATATCCAATATACCGGTAAGTTGTATTCATTCAAGGCACTCATAACTTTTTCATAACTTTATTATTAGTAAGCCTGAGAGTTACCAGATCCAAGAAAACAGTTACTAAAGTGCACCCTGTCAAAATAAGAGTGTTCCCGGTTTCTGTTCCAGCAAGATCCAGCTCAAATTAAGTACTGGTTAAAATTAAATAGTTCCCATTTTCAACAACTTGAACCACACAGTCCAAAACTCATTAAGATAAACTGCATTTCCAGTGAAAATGCCATTGAAGGTTTGTAAAAATTGCTGAAATTTTCAAAATAAATGGTAAATGGACTGTACTTATATAACAAATTTCTAACTTATCAAGACACAGCGCTTTACAGCACAATCTGTGTCCTCATTTACCCATCCATACAGTACTCTACTAGAACTCTACAATGCTAATTGAACAAATCATTCTAAAGAGAATAAACAGTGCTTTATCACATTCATACCCTGATGGGACACACATCAATGAGGGGTTCAGCATCTTGCCCAGGGACACTTTGGTGTGTGACTGCTAGTGGATTTGAACCCCCAACTCTTGAATTGGAGGACGACTGCTCTAACCACTCAGCCGCAGCCACCCGTGTTTAAAGTTTAAATTAAAATGTTAAAGCTAAAAGAAAAGAAAGCCCAGCTAAAAGCCAAAAAGAACAAATCTATAGCTAAAAGAAACAAAACAAATGGTAAAAGCAGCAAAACACTAAGAGCTAAAAGTAGCAAAAGGCTAGCTAAAATAACAAAAAGGTAACTAATCTTTCAAAAGACTATAAGTAGCAAAGGGCTAAAAGCTAAAGTAGAACAAGAAGAGAAAAACAGAGCAAACTTTTAGAAGTAGACCAAAGTTCATGCTCAATAATCCAGGTAAAAATCCAACAATGTTCAGTCAGGTCATCTGGATGTTTTCTTCTTCTTTTTCTTTTTCTTTTTTTTTTTGGCTGAGACGTTTTGTCCTTCATCCAAAGGACTTCTTCAATCTGAGGAGCCACCAAACAAACTGATTCTCACGAATGGCATACTCCATAGTGGAGTATAATAGATCTATTAGAAATAGATTTTAAGATAATAATGTTTCTGAAGGAATGGAAGAGATTTTATTGTGTTTCTATAGAGATATATTTGTAAAGAAAGTACAATATTTTGAAAATTCAAAAGATAAAAAAACAAGTCATCAACCAATCTCCTGAATGAGTCTAAATGTTTATTTACACTACAGTACTGAATTAGTTAGATTGCAAATAAATAAATTAAAAAAGGAAAACGATGGCGGAAACTGAATTAGCATTCCGACAGTGATAGAAGCAGCCTTGAAATACTTCACTTAAATATCACCAATCTATTTGAATCAATTTTTCTGTACCTTACTAATAAAATGTTGAAGTGGTAAAATTTGCCTTGTGTATGTTTAAAATCTATTCCAGACAGTTTTCAATCCTGTACAGAAAATACCTCTCACTCTTTATTTCAGTTTGAAATTTAAAAATGTGATTAATTAATTGTATTGTATTAATTGTAATTAAAAGAAGATTCAAAGTGTAGTTACTAAAGGAAATTTTGGAATACAGTAGTCCCTCGTTTATCGTGGAGGATTCGTACCCTGTAGCCCCGTGATAAATGAAAAACCGCGAAGTAGGAATATACAATTAGTAAGTAGTAATTTATTTTAGTATATATATTTATATATATATGTATGTATATATATATATATATATATATATATATATATATATATACAGGTAGTCCCCGATTTACGAGCGCTCTGATCTGCGAGGTTCCAGACTTACGAGCTGCGAATTTTTGGAAAAAACGAAAAAAATACTGAGTTTTCATGTGTTTTTTCACCACAGTTAGTTAGCTAAGCATATGGACACACGTTTCCGATCATTTTTATGCACTCATAAGCAGTTTTTGGATGAAAATAGAGTGTTTGTAGTCGCGCTAGCGAAAACCGTTCCAATTTACGAGCGAAATTCCGGATTTACGAGAGAAATGGCGGCCGTTCCAAATTACGAGATTTCCGGTTTACGAGCGCCTCGTTGTAACGGATCTCGCTCGTAAATCGGGGACTACCTGTATATATATATATATATATATATATATATATATATATATATATATATATATATATA
>JBBPBX010003037.1:0-17597 GCA_038048925.1 Garcialebias charrua | reverse complement strand
TTTTTGCCAAGGTGACGTTACGGACATGTCAGTGAAAGAAGAACAACTCCAGTGAACAATGTGTAACATATAATACAGTTTAACAAATGCTGAGCCCTTTGTCATCTGGTTATCATCTGCTGCAATGGAGACTGACATGTGTGCTTAATTTCCTGTTAGCAAAATATCTCATAAACAACTGATTTTTTTTTAAATTCATATTTAAAGTGTTAGACCTGTAACATCAAAAATAATAGAACTTAGTTTATTTGTCTCCTTATGTTGATGTTTGTTTTTTTACTGATCTTAGTTTCATCTAACGTGTTAATCAGTGGAGCAACTTTATCAGCAAAAGAAAAGGGTCATGTTCTTTAAAGGGACAAGCTAATATTTTGGCTTGGACTGTATTTACTGTGTGGACTTCTAGTCAAGGCAAAACAGAAACAAACTTTTATAAAACCTACTCTGTGACCTCCTGGTGGAAGTCATGAAACAAATAAAATGTTGCAGTCAGACCTTTATTTGATATTGTAACACATTACAAGACACACTGGAGAATTTTCAGCTATTTGCTGAAGCAAACAGGACATGTTAAAAATGGATCCATAGGTATGGTGAAAGATTTTTTTAAATTTTAGTAACAGTTATTTAACAGGCAAATCCAGTCGCGATCACAGATCTCTTGCAAGCGATGCCTGGGCCTGAAGGAAGCCTAAACATGCATGTTTTAGGCCTGTGGGAGAAAACCCACGCCACAGGAAAACTCCACACAGAAAGACCCCAGGTCCAAACTGGGGATTGAACCCAGGACCTTCTTGCTGTGAGGCAACAGTGCTAACCACTGAGTCTTTGACAAATTAGTTAATACAAAGTCAAGCAAAGAGTGACATTTGGATGTCAACTGAATTAAGATACATATACTGTATAATAATATGGTAAGTTTATTTATTCTTTTATATACTGGTAGTGTATTTTTTTTTTTTGTGCTATTTTTTGGTATAACTGGGACCTTAGGTACACAATTTCATTCACCTCATGTACCACATGTGATTCAAATGACAATAAAGAACCTTGAACCTTGAAGTTGTATTGAAAATTGAACAGTGTTGCCTAGAAAATATATTTTCTATATTTGAACACATCTGAAGACACAGATGAGAAGAATTAAAATGAAATCTGGGTTGTTTAGGGCCCATATGTTTTCTGGCACAAAGGGTCAAATAATTTTCAGCAATATTGAGACATGTGTATTACGTAAAGACAAATGCAACTTCTTCTTTTTTTTTTTTTTGCCAGTACTTGACTATGGCGATGTTGTCTATAAGCGCATTTCAAACAATTGTCTACAGTCCTTGAATCCAGTGTATCATTATGCATTGAAATTTATTACTGGTGGTAGCTATCATACTCATCACTGTGATCTCTATCTTAAAACCAGTATGTCTTCCCTGTAGGCGATATGTACATTGGATGACTTTGGTGTAAAAGTCGCTTATTGGCATGCTTCTGCATTATTCATGTACCGGTACTCTTATTTGAAGAATGGACAGTAGTTAAGCTTTACACTCTACTGTTTGCATCTTTATGTTCCGCGTGCGCGAACAGAAAAGGGAAAGAAAGCTTTTAGCTTTTCTGCCCCCTCAGCTTGGAAGCTGAATTAAAACAGTCAGAACTTCTTACTTAGAGTGCTTTTTTTCAAACTTTTAAAATGATGACAATCTTGTCAACAGTGCCTGTGTTTCAGATCTTAACTTGCCATTGTTTAAAATTATTATGTGTTACAATTATTGTCATTTACTGTTATACTGTATGTTTTTATATATTTCTATGTCTGTTTCTGTTTCTTGTTACTTGTCTTGTTTTTATGACGTGCGCTGCTGCCTTTTCTTGGCCAGGTCACCCAGGTGAAAGAGGTCTTTATCTCAGTGTTGTTGTTTTTTTTAATCTGGTTAAATAAACGTTTAATAAACATACAAATATTGAGTAGAATGTGATGTATTTAGTAAATAAATGTGTATGATAAATAATTTGCTGCATTCCAGAACAATGTATCCACTAAAAGTTGGGTCCAATAATAAACCTTTAAAGGTCCACTGACATCATCTTACAGATTTGCATGAAATGATAGAAGATATATATCTTGTATCATTCAACTATGTTCATTTTTTGCAAACAAAATGGTAAATTAATGAAAATTCCTTTCAAACTGAGTTTAAAATTAAAAACCGCTTTTCTCTCTGAAAAATCCGACTACAAGCGAATGCAACATTTGTGACGTAGGAGAAAGAACGTCTTTAGAACGCCCCATATAAATATTCATGGCGAACAAGAAATAAAAAAACAAAATGATATATCTAAGTTAAGATTTGAGCTATTTGTCTTTAGTTTTGGAAGCAGGAAGTTAGATGAGCAGAAACAGCAGGTTCTAATTAGATCTGCACCCGTATGTATTTGACTCTTATGGTGCATTCAGACCAAACAGCGTTTCAACTAGGGATGCACCGATCCACATTTCTCACTTCCGATCCAATACCGATACTTTGAAACTAGGTATCGATCGATACCGATAATTTTCCGATCCGATACCGTTCAAGTACACGACTGTGTACAGGTAGTCCCCGAATTACGAGCGCTCTGATCTGCGAGGTTCCAGACTTACGAGCTGCGAATTTTTGGAAAAAACGAAAAAAATACTGAGTTTTCATGTGTTTTTTCACTACAGTTAGCAAGTTAAGCATATAAACACACGTTTCCGATCATTTTTATGCACTCAAAAGTAGTTTTTAGATGAAAATAGAGTGTTTTTAGGTGCGCTGGCGAAATTTACGAGCGGACTTCCGGGTTGAATTTTTGGAAAAAACGAAAAAAATACTGAGTTTTCATGTGTTTTTTCACTACAGTTAGCAAGTTAAGCATATAAACACACGTTTCCGATCATTTTTATGCACTCAAAAGTAGTTTTTAGATGAAAATAGAGTGTTTTTAGGTGCGCTGGCGAAATTTACGAGCGGACTTCCGGGTTTACGAGAGAAATGGCGGCCGTTCCAAATTACGAGATTTCCGGTTTACGAGCGCCTCCTTGTGACGGATCTCGCTCGTAAATCGGGGAATACCTGTATAATGAAAATTTTGAACTGAGAACATTTATTTCAACACGGTGTAAGACATCCAATGAAGACTCTCTGAGCCTAACCACAGGAACCTCACAAAGAGTAAGAAGGATGTGTGTGGTGAAGACCTGCCTCCTGTTCACTGTTAAAGTTTAGGTTCTTCCTGTTGTGAGACCCAAACTGTCATCATTGGGTTTAACTCACACACTGTTAAAGCAGTCACAGAATGTGATTGAACATAAATACTCTTTGAAACTGGATCGGAAAATATCGGCAGGTTGGAACCGATACCAGATACTGAAACTATGCTGGTATCGGATACCGATACCGATACTGGATCGGATCTGCCCCATCCCTAGTTTCAACCTCCAAAAAGCTCGTCACGCACGCAAGTGGACGCACTTGGTGTCCAGACCTACTTGGACCTGAACGCCAGAACGCGAAACAGCTGCTGGGTGTGTGGGAGGAGCTTACCGGTATACAGAGTCCTGCGCACAGAGTCCTGCGCACTCCGCCAGGCGAGGAGCTTTTTATTTCCGTCTCTGTGGAGCAGACTTGACTGGTCGTGAAGGACTTGTCGCGAACACACAGCTACAATGAGTTTCTCTTCCATAGTACACGACCTCGCGGGTCTTTTCTGTGTCCCACAAACAATACGTCACATAGTGCGCGCGCACCCTCGTTTCCGCGTCACATAGGGACTCTCCCCGTCTCTTCTCCTCCTCTCTTCTCCCCCTCTCTTCTCCACCCGACTCTCCCTGATTGGTTGACACACCAACCAATCAGGGAGAGTTGAGCGGCGTCTGAAAGTTTGAACGGCGAAATCTTCAGCATGTTGAATGCGAGGTTTGGAGGCTGAAGCCGGTTCACGTGCACGGAAAACGGTTTCCAGCACGCTCAACACGCATGCGAGGTGACGCCCGACGCCAAGACGTGGCTGGAAGCGTGTCCCCCATTGACTTTACATGTAAACTGGACGCTCCTGCTGCTGAAAAGCTGTTCGGTCTGAATGCACCATTACCTGTTCAGGAAGCAGGGAGCTCAGTCCGAGGGGAGGCAGCTTTATTTATTCCATTTTTGACGAAGGTTTTGGGAAAGTGAAAAGGCTCACTTGTTCACTGATGATATTAGAACACCCAACACAACCGGCATTTTTCAAGTTATACCAAAAAAAAGGCGATCTGGCTGAGAATGAATATGCGTTAATGGCAGACGAAGACTGAAGGTCCTGCTTCCTACGTCACAAATGTTGCATTTGCTTGTAGTCGGATTTTTCAGAGAGAAAAGCGGTTTTTAATTTTAAACTCAGTTTGAAAGGAATTTTAATTAATTTATCATTTTGTTTGCAAAAGCGAACATAGTTGAATGATACAATATATATATCTTCTATCATTTCCTGCAAATTTGTAAGATGATGTCAGTTGACCTTTAAGCAACAGATTGTTTTCCTTATATGTAGTCTCAACATGTAGCCCAATGTCTCCTAACAAATTCTGCAAGCAAGGAGTAGGGATGAGGTGAGCAGAGCAATCGACCACTACTTACCCTGCATCTCTGTTACAGGGAGACAAATGCCACGGGGAAGGGGAGACAAAGAGACGGTGGCAGGCGAGAGCAGGAGACAGCAAAAACAGAAGGCAAACAGGAGAAAACAAAAAGACAAGGGAGACAGAGAAGAAGAGGGTGAGCATAAAACAGCAGAACAAATCGTTAAGGTTAGTACAAGGAAGCCATCACAACACAGCCACAGTGCTGGAGGTAAGGGCAAAATAACAGAAGCATCCAAAAAAAAGCCAACCGAGAAATGGCAACACCACGCAGCGCCACACGCGACAGGGCTGAATCATCCACCCAGTGTGTGACTTGTAGGTCTTGTTACATTCCTCTCAGTCAGCGTTAACTTTGATTTTCTGCATATGTCTTGTACTGCTTTACATCAAAGGATTAAATCAACGCAAACATTCATCCAGATCAAAGTCCATGCTCAATGATCCAGGTAAAAAAATCCAACAAAGTTCAGTCAGGTCATCTGGACTTTTTCTTTTATTGTTGAGACGTTTCATCCTTCATCCAAAGGACTTCATCAGCCCGAGGAGCCTGGATGATGAATGAAACATCTCAACAACAAACAAAAGAAACCATCCAGAGGACCTGACTGAACTCTGTTGGAATTTTCTACCTGGATTATTGAGCATGAACTTTGATGTTTTGAACCACTTTGGTTATGGCTGTCTCAGAGGAGTCGACAGGGGAGAGGGTGGGCCCCAGAAACCATCTTATTATCAGCAAACTGGTTAGCCCACTATGCAAGTGTGCTGCTTGTGGGACAGAGTTTATTGTGGCTCCTCAGACTGATGAAGTCCTTTGGATGAAGGACGAAACATCTCAACAATAAAAGAAACCATCCAGATGACCTGACTGAACATGGTTGGATTCATCCAGATCTAAAAACAAACACATGTAATGCAACAAATCACAATAAACAAAGTAAATTCAATTGTAAAAATCTTGCAAAATACTTTATTTTCCTTGATATTCTGTTTAGACATTTTAAAAGTTTCCAACTATGACTGTTACTTTGTAGAATATTTAAGGCATATCTCGCTCCATCACATCAAATCATGTGTGTAGAACATTTTTAGAACATGTACAGTCCTAATACATATTTGATGTGAATATCCATACACTTTTAATTTTCAAACATCTGCCTGGCAGCTGACTGGAAGCTGTTCTTGGTTCAAGCTGCTTCAATTGGCTGCTCCGAAGATTCAGAACGAATAAAAAGAGCTGCAATATTTCTGAAGGCCACTAGATGACGATGTAACACCACTGTTAATTTTATCCAGGACTCACTCTGTGCTTGAGCTCTGGTTGTTGGTTGTTGTTGTTTTTTTGTTTTTTTTAGATCCTAATCTAATTATAAATATGATCCAGGTCTGACTTTTTTATCGATCACCAAATTAAAATCTCCTTCAACCTCAGATCATTGGTGCATAACATAAACCCAAGTGAACAACATTTACAAATATATATGTAACTCCAAATCAAAAGTACCCCCATCCAACACACACACACACACAAAGATTTGACTTAAAGTGTCTAAAAACGGGGTCTTGAGTATCAAACAGCTGACTATTACCTTTACGAGCTTTCTTCTGCAGTTTCATGGTGTCAGATGACTTCTTCTTGATCTCATGGCGTGACCTCTTGTACTCTTGAAACAAGATAAACAGTTTTCAAAGAATTAAGTAAGGCCTCAGGGTAAAATCACATTTTCTTGCATTTCCCTGCTAAACCGAGGGTCACCGATGAGAACTTCACACTGTCTGGAAGAAAAATGCTAGACGTTATTATGGGTCTCTCAGATCAATATATATTGTCAGTTTTATACTGTACTCTTCTAACTTCTCTGAAATATATCCGTTCTTATCTAGGCTGTCCTAAAACAAAATGTGTTGTTTGACTTTTTACAGGTTTGATGCTATTTATCTGAAACCTGATAAATTAAGTGAAATATGTCAACACAAAACATTTTCCTTTAATTTAGGACCCACTCGGGGTGTTTGTGCACATGTCTGAAATGCAGTCTTGTCACATTCAATAGCAAAAATGTTGTGAGCCGTCTCAAATAAGGCAGCATGCATGTAATATGGCATGAACCCTCCAGTAAAATTACCATGGTCAGTCCTGATTCAAATTGGAAAAACCATGCCATACATGATAGACACTCTGCCTTCATGTGTGCTCCAACTCCAATACCCTGCCTCCGCATGACAAATCATCATGACGTTGCTTAAAAAGTTTGTGCAGACCCAAGACCATCAAGGCCCTTTTATACACTCCTACCTATAACAATGTGCCATCTGCATTCTTATGCCTTTCTTAAGGTCTTTTTTAACAAGACCCTGCAGAGACCATCAACAATCTGTCTATGTTTTGTCTTTTTTACATCATTGTGCTGTTGATGTCCAGGTAACATTGCTGCTCGGATCTACTACCAGCAATAAAACTCCTTCAACTGGGAGGTTGTGTGACTACATTATTGTTACTCTACAGTTCCATGAATTAGCCCGCTGACCAGTGATGCCTGTGTACCTTTGGCATGATCCTTATCCAGCTGGTTGGCTGTCTTTTTCCAGTCTTCGATCTTGTCCTGGAGAGGAGTGATCAGACTCTCCATCAAAGCACTGCAGAGAGACAAAGAGTGAAGGAGATACTCCCATCATGTTCATCAAGTACTATTGTCTTTAGTAGATACAGAGAGAAAGTATACAGTGAAACATTTCCAGTCCTAATGGAAATGAACCCACTTAGATACAGTATGTTGAAAAAATGCGCTCAACCTGTCTTGTTTTGTTTTCCACAATCTGATCCCATTCATCATCACTCTCTTCTCTTACCACACAGATACAAATTGTAACACATGAAGTACACAGGAAGGATTACTGCACCGTGTGCACACCAAACATTTTCAGACTGATTTGGTCCGTACAAACACTGCATAATCACAACTATAGATAATCATCATGAACAGAACAGTATTTTTGCTAACGTCAATAGGGAGTATGGAGAATGAAGACAGAGGAAAATGATGGTTAAAAACAGACTCCTGGTGAGGTTTCCTGAGTGGTCTTCACTGCATACCAGCAGCTGTATTCAGTTACAATCATTTAAATATAAACTGGGTGAGGAATGTAACTAATGGGATCCATTCAGCAGACAACAGCACTTTGTCTTAACATAGCCCTGCAACAATGTCAACTATAGATGAACATAGATAGCTTTTGACTTTATAGCACACCTGAAGAACACAGAAAGAAAAGACTGAGAGAATAGCAAGGAGGAGGAATGACTCAGTCTTACTTAGTGAACTGACGGAGTTTGGCCTCGATGCTGCGATGTCTCATACACATCCTTGTAAGAGCTGAACCAATATCTCTGGTTGCCCCTGGAAAGAAAACACAGCGAGGATCAGACACACACACACACACTCATAAACGCTCACTGCTCGTTTCCCACAAGGTATTTTTTTTTCCATGGCAGTGACTTCATGAAAGTTGTTAGCGTGCTGTGTGAGAATAGTAAAAACGTGGAAACTTTCAAACAGACGAGGAACTACACATCTTTTGTTTTCGTTTGCTCTCAGCCAGTGTTTACACAAGAAAGCGATTTGGCTCTTGGAGGGAGCAAAGTGGCCCCCAAATAAAGCATTGTCTCGTGAGTGAGCGTTTGCACCCAGAGACCCAGTTTCTTGTGCAGCTAACCTGCTGCTGTAAACATCTGTCTATTTTAAGACAATAGACTCATGTGGAAAAAGCTGACCTGAAAGTTTACGTCAGTCTAATTGATGGTAGATAGCGCTGACTTCAAAACAAGGTGCTCCAAGCGGCTGCTGCTGCCACTATAAAGGTGGACTGTTGGCACGAAAGTGGTGACTGCAGCTACGTTCTGAAGCCGTAAATACTGACGAGCAGTTGAAAGGCCTAGACTCTACACAGAGCCAGGAAAATACTGTATTTGAAACAAACAGTGGACAAAGATGTAATAAACAACAGCTAAATTAGATTTTCTCAACCTTTGCTTTCCTTCTCCAGCAAGGAAGGTGAAGGGAAGAAAGATATTGTTTCAAAATATTTTGTGCTGGATTCTTATTTTATTCATACTGAATAATAATAATAAGAATAACAACAACAGGGCAGCACGGTGGCACAGTTGTTAGAGTTGCCGCCTCTCAGTGAGCAGGTCGCTCCCGTTCAAATCCCAGTCAGGGACTTTCCTGCAGTGGAGTTTGCATGTTCTCTCCGTGCATGCGTGGGTTTTCTGCAGGTACTCCGGTTTCCTCCCACAGACCAAAAACATGCATGTTAGGCTGATTTGTAACTCTAAATTGTCTCTAGGTGTGAGTGAGTGAATGAATGGTTGTTTGTCTCGTTTATCTCTATGTGTCCCTGTGATGGACTGGAGACCTGTCCAGTGTGTCCTCTGTCTCTCACACAGTGACTGCTGGACATGGGCACCAGTGACCCCCATGACCCGAAAAGGACGAAGCAGTAAAATAATGGATGGATGGACAACAACAACAACAACAACAAACCACAACAACAAAAACAACAACAATAACAACAACAACAACAACAACAACAACAACAACAACAACAACAACAACAATATTAACAATGATAATAACAACAATAATAGTAATGATGATGATGATGATGATGATGATGAGGATGATGATGATGATGATGATGATGATGATGATGATGACAACAACAACAACAATAATAAAGATCATATTACAACAACAACAACAACAACTACAATAATAATAATAACAATGATGATAATTATGATGTAAATCATGGGTGATTGTAGGCTGGTTGTAGCAGACACTGCTGACATTTAATTTTCCCACTTGGTAAATTAATAATTATACACAGTCATGACCGATTGTCAATTTCTTAAAAGTTTCTAATTAGCTGACTTATTGGTTAGCTGATTATCAGTCTATCTTTATGTACAACTGAATACATTTTGGAATCGACCAGATGTAGGAAGCTACTTCTGGCATAGAACCTCACTGACCTACTCAGTGAACAAGACCGGGCAGATTCTGGCAGATCCTGATCACCACTCCATGGTGAGTTCAGGTTACTTCCATCTGGACACAGGTATCTGCTGCCAAGATGTAGGACCAACAGACTGAAAAACTCATTCATCCCTGTAGCGATCAAGTTTCTCAATGAACAGTGATGATTTCATGTATTATTTTAATGTCTCAATGTCTCGTCTAGTATGGATGTTTTATGCGACTACTGACATTGAAACAAATTGCCCCTTGGGGATAATAAAGATTCTTGAAGTTGAATTTGAAGCAAGATGACTGCCAGAACTAACTGATCATTGCAGACAAAAAAATGACCACAACCCAGTCAATTTTTCCGACACTGAACTAAAATTTGATGTAGAAGTAGCTGAGAGTCATTCCCGACATAAACTTTGAATGTAAAATGATAGCACCTTTTTTCTTTTTTTGAAACTTGGCATTTGCAAGTGGACAATATGTATTTATTTCAAAGAATGCTATTTTTAATTAACGATTTTATCAACAGATGCTTTCACTTCATGTACAGTATTACAGTTTACATAAGAATGCCCAAATATTAGTAGATAATTTAAAATACAGCCAGAGCTGATTGTAAGATGTGTGATGAGCCTTAGCTGCACTCAAGCATGTTAAAAGTAAATGTGTAAGCTGAGTTAACCTTTTTTTTATTCAAACTGCAGCTGCAGATTGTCTCAGCCAAAAATAAAACATTTTAAAAACCTGACGTAAGCTGTGGTTTCAATAAACAAAGCAGAAGAAGAATAAAAATACTTTATAAAAACACAACATAAAGGCTTTAAAAATAAATTAAATACCCATAATAGAAGGGTTTGGCTCTGTCAGTTATGGTTTGATTGCTGTACTTTCTGCTTTCACTAATGAATGCACATATTTTGATGCTGTATTTGACTGCACACACACACACACACACACACGCACGCATGCACGCACGCACGTACGTACGTACGTACGTACGTACGCACACACACACACACATGCTAGTTCTGATGCTTGTGATTTAGGTTAGTTATTTACACGTGTACTTGTATTTGTTTACTGTGTATTTTTGTATCAGGGGAGTGGTGGCGCAGAGGTTAGAGAAGGTAGGCCTGTGATCAGAAGATAACCGGTTCAACTCCCTGTACTAACAACATCAAAATGTGGGTGGGATAAATGAAGCACACACATATGCCTCCACCCTCATTTTCTCCACTCTGGGCCCTTGAGCAAGGTCCTTAACCCCCACCATCTGCTCCCCCGGGTGCCCTACATACCAGCTCTCTGCTCCACACAAAGGGCTGTGGTAGCTCGGTGGTTTGTGGTTGTGTCAGGAAGGGCATTCGGTAGGGCTGGGCCATATCATATCGTTCCCAGTAATACCGGTAAAAAAAGCTTGCCAGGGCAAAAAAGTTTTATCATGATATGCTAATTTCATGACGTAATACGTCAGGGCGCCCCACCCCCTTACCAACCGTGCGCTTCAAACGACCAAACTGAACTGCACACCTCCTCTCCACCTGTCTGTACTGGTGTAACGCTAGCTAAAATGCTAAAAACAAACAAGCGCGTCTAGCTTCTCTCCATTCAGCACTAAACTGCAGGTACAGACAACTCAAATGTCTCCCCCTCCCCCCACCCAGCTCTGAGCAGCCAGTGCTGCGTCTCCCTCGCTCTAAAAACTGTTGGTACAAACACGCGCGGCTCAATTGTCTCGAGTTCCACAGTCGGTCTACGGACCAAGATAACCAAGAGACAGGTGATCAGAGAGTGAGCAGTCAGAAAAATGAATCATTCCTGCATGAATAGATGAAGCTGAAACACCAACAAGCTTCAGGGTCAGCTGATAACCTTGTTACAAGTCCTGGAAGTTACAGCTCATTCAAAGGCAACAAATATTTTGTTGTATGCTTCATTTATGCTCAACAGATCTTAAGCTTCATTTTATTTAGTTGTTTTAGGAAACTACACATGCACTTTAGTTTGTGTGGTGGATTTTGTTGATCTATATTTTGTGCTGACTTTTTCAATCTAAATAACAGATAATTTTTATTTTTATACTTGGAGACTGAATACTTTACTAAATAAAGTAATTTCAGTAAAATTACCCCTTGTTTTTTTTTAAACTGTATATACCGTATTTGTCGGATTATAACACGCTCCTGTGTATAACACGCTTTGTCCAATTATTGCCAATAAATCGGAAAAATCCGAAAATAACACGCTTTGTTGTATAACACACATCTAACACACATCCAGCTTGTGTCCACCATGGCCACATCCATTCATATTCTCAAAGAGGCTGGGACCCCCCCCCACACACACACACACACACAAACTGCAGTTGGGCCTCCACAACGGAATTGTTTGCCCACTTAATTTGTGACGCTTTATGGTCTGAGACTTTTCTGCATCATTCATATTACTGTCATTATTTTCAGTTCTCAGACTACCTGGAATCACTGAATCTTATCAACACATCTGGATCTGCCCATCACTGCAGCTTTCATTGTTTTTGGGTTCTGAATGATCGTGTCTTCATTAATGTTTCACATGGTTCAATTATGGGGGCAAAATGTCACACTGTTAACTCCTGTAATTACACATCAGTGACAAAGAAGTCAAGTAAATGTCTGATATTAATGTTGTTATTGATCTCAGGGATTCAGCCCAACCCAGGGCCAATCACTAACTACTGTACACCTAATGAGTTTAAAAATATTTCAGGTCTCCGTTTTCTGCATGTAAACGCTCGTAGCCTTCTAAAAAAACTTGATGAACTGAAAATCCTAATCACTTCTTCTGGGGCAGATGTGATCGTTATCTCTGAAACTTGGCTCAAAAATTCTGTTTTGAAAAATGACCTGGCAATCAATGAATTTAAGATCTATCGTTGTGATCGTAATAAAAAGGGAGGTGGAGTCGCTATTTACATCAGAGACTCTTTGGCTGCCAGGATTGCGTCTAAAAAAACAATCGCAAACCAGTTTGAGGCTTTAGCTGTGAACATCAGTTTGAAAGGAGGTCAGCCCTTAACTGTTGTAGGTTGTTATCGTCCCCCCTCCGCAACACCTGAAGCTCTATCCTCCCTGACTGAATTCATAGGAAATTTAAAACACAATGAGATTGTTATGGCAGGAGATTTCAACATTGACTGGAATAAGTCGACCCCCCTCTGTGATAAATTCAGGGAATGTTGCCTATCTCTCAATCTAACACAACTTATCGATTCTCCCACCAGACCAAACTTAAAATGTCCCGAAAAATCTTCCACCTTAGATCTGTTTTTCACAAATGCACCTCACAAATTTCCTGGTATAGGTGTATTTGCTAACGTTTTGAGTGATCATTCCGTAATAGCAGCTCTTAGATCTACTAAACTTCCACCTGCTAAGCCCAGAATAATCCAAAAAAGGGATTTGAAACGTTTCAGTGAACAGTCATTCCTTTGGGATCTATCCCACTTTGACTGGCAACGTATCCTACAAATCAATGATGTGAACACCGCTTGGAACTATTTTCATGATAGTTTCATTTACTTTGTAAACAAACACGCTCCTTTCCGGCAGTTCAGGATAAAGGGCCGTGACAGCCCCTGGTTTACTCCTGAACTAGCTGATCTCCTGCACTGGAGAGATCATCTTTGGGCCGCAGCAAGAAAATCACACTCAGACACTGACTGGTTGAAATTTCGGCAGCTAAGGAATAAATGCACATCTGCCATCAAAGCCGCAAAACGTAACTACTTCTTATCTCAGACCTCCAAAAATCTAAACGATCCTAAAAAATTCTGGAAAACCATTAAATCTCTCTCAGGCACCCCCCAATCATCTGACCTCCCATCACAATTTCTTGTTGACTCTGTTCCTGTGTCAAATAAGCACGAGATCCTGAACTGTTTCAATAAACATTTTGTTGCTTCTAGTTCATTATTTGACACAGTTACAAATGGAAAATCAGCCACTTTATCTAATAATCAAACTTCTACAAATCAAATCCCTCCTACAAGTCAACCATCTGTTAATCACACCTTCTCTTTTTCTCCGTTCTCAGTCAGTGAGGTAAATAAACTGTTAAATGATCTTGATCCTAAAAAATCTGCAGGTCCAGATAAACGGGGCGGCCGTGGTGTAGTGGTAATGGCAGTCGTCTCCCGATCAGAAAGTTGGCGGTTCGACTCCCGGGACCTGCACCATGTGTCGTTGTGTCCTTGGGCAAGACACTTAACCCTGAGCCGCTCCCGGTAGGACTGGAAAGGACCTTGCATGGTAGTCTGCCACCACCGGTTTATGAATGTGTGTAGCATTCAATATATGTGTAGCACTTTGAGATTTTCAGTAATGAAAAGTGCGTTATAAATTGAATTAATTATTATTATTATTATTATAACTTCCACCTTATTTCTTAAGGCTGGCTGCTCATATCATCACAGTCCCTGTGACCCACATCTTTAATCTGTCCATAAGCCAAAACACCATTCCGGATGCTTGGAAAACAGCCTTTGTTCTTCCTTTGCTGAAGGGAGGTGACCCCACCTCACTGAACAATTATCGACCGATCTCTAAACTCTGCATCTTAGCCAAGGTTCTAGAAAAACTGATAAACTCTCAGATCAAAAATTATCTGGACTCATTTAACATCTTACCTCTTCATCAATCTGGTTTCAGGAAAAAACACAGCACAACAACTGCTTCTCTGAAGGTTCTGAATGATGTTGTTGAAGCATTGGATGCTAAGGACTATTGTGCTGCACTTTTCTTAGACCTGTCTAAAGCTTTTGACACTGTGGATCATAACATCCTGTGTCATAAGCTCTCAGAAATCGGTTTCTCTGATCACACCATCGGTTGGTTTTCTAACTATCTTTCCAATCGGAGGCAATGTGTTCAACATAACGGTACTTCTTCCAGCTATTTAACAGTTAAAAATGGTGTACCACAAGGCTCAGTTTTAGGACCAACTCTCTTTACAATCTACATAGCTAATGTAGGTCACTGCATCCCTGATGCATCCTTACATTTCTATGCTGATGATACAGTTGTTTACTGCCGAGCTAAAACAGTAGCTAAGGCTTTCCAGTTACTGCAATCCGCTTTTGACATCATCCAGTCAGATTTGTTCCGTCTCAAACTTGTCCTAAATGCTGATAAAACAAAAGGGATGTTTTTTTTCAAATAGGAAGGCGGTTCCAGCAGATCCTCCTCTGATTTTATCTTCAAATGGTGTCCCTATTGAGTTTGTTGATTCCTATAAATATCTGGGTATCCTGATCGATTCACATCTCTCTTTTAAACTCCACGTGGAAAACCTAGTGAAGAAACTGAAAGTTAAACTGGGTTTCTTTTTCAGAAACAGATCATGTCTAACACTGAATGTTAGGAAACGCCTTGTATCTGTGACTTTCCTTCCCTCCATTGATTACGGTGACATTCTCTACATGAATGCTCCTACAAGCACCCTGCGGATGTTGGATGTTGTCTATCATGGTGCACTAAGATTCATAACTGGCTGTGATTATCGTACCCACCACTGCACCCTGTATTCACTGGTTAACTGGACATCATTAACCTCACGCAGACTCTTCCACTGGTACATTTTCATCTTTAAATCACTTCTTGGTCTGCTGCCCTCATACATCTCCTCCTACATGTCTTTGCGTGAGTGCAGCTACAGTGTGCGCTCTCAGGACATGATTACCTGCAGTGTTCCGTCAGTGAGGACTGAACTTGGAAAAAGGGCCTTCTCCTACTCTGCTCCTGCTTCATGGAATATCTTACAAAAAGATCTGAAGCTCTCGACCTTGACTTCTCTAAATGGTTTTCAGAATCTGTTGGAATCCTGGCAAAAACCAATGCAGATTTGTTCCTGTCTTTGATTTTATACGTCTACCTTATGTTTTGCTCGTTTTTTGATACTTTGTTTAAAAAAAAAGTATTTCTTTCTTTTGTTTTTTTCTCTTTTTTGTTTTCTATTGTTTATTGTTTATTGTTTGTTTATTGTTTATTGTTTAAGGAAATTCTACCATTGCTGTTCATCGTTCTTTAGTTTTAGCAGGTTGCTTTCGTAAATGAGCCCATGAGGTTCAATAAGATTTACCTGACTAAATAAAGGTTGAATGAATGAATGAATTATGTGTCACCGCTACGCGACGCGTCAGCGCCTCATTTGCCCTGCTTAAAGGAGAAATGTAATCAAATCTGAAAAAATCGATATAACAAGAATTTCATATAGTAAACAACACACATAAACATACTTAGTATGCTTTTTTCAAGTCAGTAGCTTAAAGAAATAGTTTTTTTACATTTTTCCTGCTACATGCCGAAGTGCAGTGATTTCTGTAGTAATTTTCTGGACGCACTTTTATGACACAATTAAGACCTCCTTTGCTATCTTACAATAACACTGAAGCTATAAACCCATCATTACTGTCCTCTTGTCTGTCATTTAAAATGGAAGCAGAAGACCTTTTTGAATCTGAAGGATATCACTTTAGTTTGTCAAAAACAGTTTGGTGATTTAGTGCATTAATGGGCATTTCTATCCTGGAAATACGAATAGCCTTCGCATGCTAACGTTAGCATGCTAGCGCCGTATGCTAACGTTAGCATGCTAGCGCCGTATGCTAACATGGAAGTGGGGGTGTTGAAAATGTCCTGAAACAGTTACCAATGTCTTGTTAAGCTCTGTATTCCACAGAACATAGTAGGATCTAAAATGATTTTTAAAGATGAAGGAGCAAGTTGAAACATGCAGGGTCTCCCTCCTTGCTAGCAGGCTCCATTGGGAGCTGCCTGGCTAACTAACTACGGTGGCCCTACACGGCCAAAATTCTACAGCGGCCGAATGCACAGGAGCGGTAAAAATACAATATAAAATTTTAAAAAAGTTTTAAAATCTATTTTGGGGCTTTTAGAATCGATTCTGAATCGCCAGGACTAAGAATCTTGATTCTTTAAAAAATAGATTTTTTTTTGCTGCATCCCTAATTGCTACACACTGAAACCTTTTTGTCCACTACTAGATTTTTTTTTTATTAACACAAACAGAACTACAAAACACTACATAAACAAAAAAATATATACAAACTCTTGTGAATGATAACATAACTACAGTCTATAAGCTAGGGGGCGGTTTACAAAATGATGAAAGTTGAAAAAATACTAGATACACACACTAATATTACTGTATGAGGGACGACCATTGCACTGCCTATGTCATATTCAGGGGACGGAGAGCAAGCAGAGGGAGGGGGGTCAAAAACACCAGATGAGAATTTTTTCACTTTGCAAAGTCTAAATTTGAGTTAGGATGACATTTTTGACTTGTGAAATTTTCTCAACAAGCTTATTTTATGCTTTTCATTAGACTACTATTAGCTTAAAAACACTTTTCATTTCTCCTTTAAGATGGCGGCCACAGAAGCAAGCGAGTACGAAGGACTTCACAAGAAAACACGGTAAAAACAATTATTTCTTTGCGAGAAAAAAAAAATTTCTTAGCTGACTTTATAGCACAAGGGTTCCTGAGCTTAACCGTTTCACGAAATGGTCAAATCTGCTGGATTAAAAAAACGTAGTTCAACGATTTGCATGCGCGCGGGTGGGACGGTTTTATTTCTTTAAATTTAGCTAAATAAACGCTTTAAAAAATATATTTCTTAGCTGACTTTATAGCACAAGGGTTCCTGAGCTTAACCGGTCCTTAATCAATTCACGAAATGGTCAAATCTGCTAGATTATAAATTGTTTCGTTTGACTTCTTCGCGTGCGCTACTAAAATAAATTATAAAAAATTGAATTTTATCTCAAATGTCTTATACAGCTAATAATTTGTAAATGACCACCAAATTACACTCTGTAAGTTTCAAGAAAATCTGCGGTGTGGTTTATGAGTTATCTTGCTAA